>CABHPQ010155180.1:0-18537 GCA_902168405.1 Peromyscus aztecus
CCTTGACCATGGCAACTCTTATAAAGGGAAATAATTAATTGAGGTGGCTTACAGTTTCAGAAGTTTAGTCCATTATCATCTTGGTGGGACTTGGCAGCATGCACATAGACATGGTGCTGGAGAAGTAGCTGAGAGTTATACATCTTGATCTGCAGGCAGCAGGAAGTGAGCTGTGTCCCATACTGGCTGTAGCTTGGGCATGTATAAGACCTCATAGCCTGCCCCACAGTGACACACTTCCTTCAACAAGACCATACCTACTCCAACAAAGCCATACCTCCTAACAGTGCCACTCCCTATGGGTGCCATTTTCTTCCAAATCACCATGGAGTAACTCATGTCTAAAACCTTACCTGTGCAGGTAAAATGATAAACATTTATCTCTGTTTAGAACTTGGCTCACAAATAATTTAACGAAGTGCTTACATACTATTGGTATTTATTTGATCATGAAATAAAACCTATTAAGGACATCCTAATCATACATTCTGAATTCCACCACAGACAGGCAATAAACCATTGTGATGCTTCTTTTAATATTTCTTAGAATGGGGTTGGAGAAATGGATCAGTGTTACCACCTTCTGTTCTAAAACAGTGCAGGAGTTCAGATCTCAGCATCCACATCCAGTGGCTCATAAAAATCCCTGTATCTATAACTCCAAAGGATCTAATAACACTCCTTTCTGGACTTAACACACACACAGGGTTGGGGGGGTGGATACTTGGACTCTGCAATTATATTTAGCGTTCCTACAAAACAGAAAATAAGCTTTGCCTAATTTTGAATGATCTTTTTGACCAAAAGATAAGGGTTTTAAAATTTAAGGATCCCTGCTGGAATGAAAACTTGTAGTATTTTGCTGCCTGGTATTATAAGCCAGAGTTCATTGACTGTTTCAATTATGTTATTCAATTGGTTTATGTTTTACATGTTTTCTTTTTCTGATAGTTTTTCTTAAAATTTACCATAGTTGGTCTGTTTGTAAAACCACTATCTAGAGATTTGTTGCTCTTTATTAATTTTATAAAGGGAACTAGAGGACAGGTGCTGTTGTATTCTACAGCTGTGTTATGTACAGTTGATAGATCCACCTTTATAAAGAATTACTATGCCATAATAATGAGTTTTTCCCTTTCTGACAGCTTTTTTAGAAGCTGACTTTTAATTTGCCATTGTTTTAAAGTTTGACATAAGTTATTTGTCCTCTGGTTACATTACATATTTATTTACCCTTGTATCCAGTTAGACTGTTCAAATAAAATTTTAAATTTGTGTAAAAAATAATGTAAGGATCCCTGATATTTAGTTGATAAATGCATACATAAATTTGAAATGTTAATTAGAAATGTGGTATCATTACCATTTAGACATTCATTTACTTTTTGAATTAAGTTTCATCCAGATAAAATTTTATTGTAACTTTTTTATTTGCAAATGTTTACTTTCAAAAGTAAAGGGATACTCTCCAATTCTTTTAAAACTTTTTTATCAATGTGTAATAGTTGTATGTAGTTGTGGGATGCAGTGTGATCACTGTATGCAATAGATGCATGCAGTGTATGATAATCAAATCAAAGTTATTGGCGTTTCCATCCCCTTAAGCATTTATCATTTTTTCACTGTGTGACCTTTTACACTCTTCTGATTCTTCATTAAACAAATTATAAGTTGCTATGAAGTTTTATCACTCTCCTGTGCTATAAAACATTATAATGTATTCCTCCTCTGCTTGCAAAGTTCTAGTATTTCTGCTTGAGTCCTGCTTCATCCTGGTATGATCGGACAATTGCACACTAGCCCGATAGTGGAGGTGGAGGTGGGGTGAGCATGACCAGGCTGAAGGAGGTTCCTGAGAGGCATTGAGTATAGAGCCTTTTGTTACCTGAGAAATCAAAGAAAGGAAAGAAGGAAGGAAGGAGGGAGAGAGGGAGGGAGAGAGAGAAACAGAGAGACAGAGAGACAGAAAGAGAAAGAAAGGGATGAAAAGAGAAGGTTCTCTGGAGGCATGGGATTCCTGCCCCAAACTCGCGCCAACAGAGACGCTCTGCGTAGTGTTGCTCACACTAACCTTGTACGTCAGTACTGGATACTCTGTTTACAGACCACTCCGAGGCACCATTTAGGCACTTGACAAAGTGATACAACCTTTTTTTCCTTCTAATGAATTCAAACCCAACTCGAAAGATGCCCTGGACTGTTCTGTGAAGCAATGAGCCCCAGGGAAAATGAATCTTTTACAATCTAGCATAATGAGATGGGCTCGTTGCAAAACATTGGCCCTGGAAGGCCGAGTTGTGGACCTCTTGTTTATTCAGAGAGGGCAGGGGGCAGTTAAACCCCCAGAAGGATGGCCAGTTGGATCCATGCGGTGGTATGTCATTGGCTGGGGCAAGAACATGAGAATGCTTCATTTACATACTCAAGAGCAGCAGGGATCAGGGGAAGGAACCTTATAAGGTCATATAGAAAAGAAAGGAAGTCCAACCCAGATGTTTTGGTGGTCAGATAAGCAGCAACCAGTGCCTATAGCCTTGGAAATGCATGAGCTTATCAGTCGCTACATCAGCCATCTGAGCTTGGGAAAGAAAGCCTAACTGCTAGGGATGTTGGTGCCTCGGGAAGGCAAGAGAGCAGGAAAACTCCCGCCGCTCTCAGGATGAGAAAGTCCAGGGGTTTAAGCATGCTTTGACCCCTTCTTGGCTTCAGGCAAGCCCCGCACTCCTCCTGTGACCATGCACTTGTAGCCCATAATCTTTGCATCGCTCATCACTCCTCCTGCCAACGCTCAGTGATGACTATTCTGCCCTCTGCTTCGGGTGAAATCTAATGTTTTGTCCTTCATATCTGAACAAGTTGGCCTGTGAAATGACTCAGAGGGTAAAGCTCCTTGCTGCCAAGTCTGAAGACCTGAATTAAATCCCCCACATCCATATGGTAGACAGAAAGAATCAACTCCCACGGATTGTCCTCTGACCTCCACATACCTACTATGACAGGTGGATCACCCAACACACAATAAATAAATAAAAGAAGAAGAAGAAGAAGAAGAAGAAGAAGAAGAAGAAGAAGAAGAAGAAGAAGAAGGAGAAGAAGAAGAAGAAGAAGAAGAAGAAGCAAGAACATGCCATGTGTGTCTCTCTGTTCCCGGTTTATTTCATTTTACATCATGTCCTTTGGTTCATGCACAATGACAAGATTTCAGTTTTGTGCCCCCTGTTCCATTGTGTACATAGCTCAAATTTTCCTTACAATTTGATCCATCCACAGACAACTCACTTATTCCTTATCTTACCTATTTCCTTACAATAAACATATACGTAAAAACACCTCAAGAGACCGATCTATTTTCCTTGGGGTGTATGTCCAGCAGCAACCTAACTGGAGCCAATGGTAGTTCTATTTTTAGATTTGAAGAGCCTCCATACTGCTTTCCACAAAGTGTAGCTGAAGTTTTCTCCAGTCCTGCCTGGCCCATGGTTTTCTCACCTGCCAGTCCCGCAGCCACTCAGACCCAAACAAGTAAACATACAGAGACTTATATTGCTTACAAACTATATGGCCATGGCAGGCTTTTTGTTATCTAGGTTTTTTTTTAATCTTAAATTAACCCATTTTTGTTAATCTATATGTTGCCACATGTTCCATGGATTTACCTGTTGCCTTTACATGCTGCTCCCTGGACGGCTGGTTGGCGTCTCCTCTCTCTGCCTTCCTGTTCCCCCCATTCTCCTCTCTGCTAGTCCTGCCTATACTTCCTGCCTGGCTACTGGCCAATCAGCATTTTATTTATCAATCAATCATAGCAACAATTTTACAGCAAACAGGACATCCAACAGCACTTCTCCTTTTCTGTATTTTTTTAAAAGGAAGATTTTAACTTTAACATAGTAAAATTACACATAACAAAACAATTATCAAGCAAGAATTACAGTTACAGTGTTAAGAAGATATCCTATCTATCCTATATTTGTGAGTCCAAGGTTTCAAATCTAACTTATCTTTTATTATAACTGGGGAAATTATAACTATCTAGTCTTCAACTACATCAAAGACCTCAGAAGGATATAATATTACCTGAGAAATAAGAGAAGGATGCAAGCAACTTTCAAGAGTCTTACAAGAGTAGACAGAGACAGCTGACAGCCTGGACAGTCATCCAAAGTTTCTCTGTAAAGTTGGGGCATCTGTCTTTAGCCCACAAGCCTAGAGTCTCTCAGTTATTTTTCTCTGTGTTCTGTAGAATGTCTGTCAGTTTCCTCTGCAAAGCAGGAACCCGAAGGACCATTTAGTGGTCACCTTCCTATGGGCCCTGCATGTCCAGTCAATCAAGCAGTCCAGGCAAGAACAGTTTCTTGCCCAAATGGCTGTTTTTGCCAAGGTGAAAATAAACCCCATATAGAGTGTCTTCAATGCCCATCCTCCTCTCTGAAGTAAATTTGTGCTGCCAGGAGCAGACACAACTCATTGTCCAGAAAGTCTAAATTTTTAAAACATTTTAAATGCCATATTCTGTAGGTCTTTGAAGTGTTTGAAGATTACCTATCTATCTGAAATATATCTATGTATACCTAGAAGACTTAACTAACATGGTTACAAGTATGATTATCATAGATGACTAATTATTAATCTATTTCTTAATTATCCATTACAATTTTAAATGAGCTGTACAAACATAATACCTTAAACAAGAGTAGAAATATACACACAGTATAACAAAATTAACTTTAAATTTGTATCAATAAACTAAAATCTATACCAATGTAAAGCATTTTAAACAAGTTGTTGCTCTTTAAAAGTAGATTCAATAATCTACCCTTTTATCCTATCATATCTATATCCCTTTTTTTCTTTAGAAAGAGATTGTATTTATAATCAACCTGGTTTAAATAAAACTATTGGTTTTTCTCTGTCCCACACCAGAGGGCTCTTTTGATATGGGACACAAGAATCTCTTAATCTTTCCTTTTTAGTAATATGTTTGTGTTTAGTGAAGGAGTGAGCCAATCCCATCTCCAAAGCCAGCTTGGTATATTTGGGAATTTGGGCGTAGCTTCTCTTACTACTTCCTGCTGGATGGGGGCACTGTATCTTATGGGGACACAAAGAAATTTTTAGGCTTATGGGGTAGTCCATGAGGCTGTAATGTCTGAGCCAGTTGCCTTGAAATCATTCTGGATGTTGGATCATCTGGGCCATGGCGTCATTGGAGACCTTTTAGGGGGTCTGGCTGGTCAAGCCTGATGTATCTTAATCTGGAACAAATCTAAAGCCTCTGGCTTTCTGTGGAAACAAAAGCAGAGCCTCCTTTCCAAAGCAACATATCCTTATATCCAAATTTTGAAGCCAAGGTATCTTTAAAATACACATATTGGCTTAACTCAACAGCTTTTACAACCAAATTTTTTTTGTAGTTAAGAATCCCAAAGACAACACAATCCAGATTCTCTGTGTAATATCCATCTTTATGTGGCTTATTTTTTATACTACCTTTACTGTCTCTTTGAAGACTTTATTTTTAAAAGCTATCTATTTGTTTATATAGCTGCATATATTCCTTTTTCTCTCTCTTTCAAGCCTACATACATTTTTTACACACATTGTAAACCATTTAAAGTCTTGTTCTATCTGAATCTGTCTTATTGTGTAACTATTGCTTTAAACTGCAGCAGTTAGTACTAAAGCAGAAGTCTTGGCTGTTAGCTCCTCCCAATTTAGTTTTTCAACATGGTGGAGATAATTTACAGCTATTGCTGGGAGCCATAGTGGGTCTATGCTTCTATCCAAGCAGCGTGTAGCCCAGAAACCTCTTTTTATTTTTTGTACAAGCAAAAGCTAAATCCACCACACAGCAGCAGCATAATGTGTGGCTTGGAGACACCTCCTTTCCACCATACTGCAGGTCAAGCTCGCATGCCATGAACCCGCCATAGTAGCTCAAACCCGCAGGCTGCTGCTAACTTGAAAGAGATAAATAGGAAGCTGTTTTTAGCTCTGTTTTACAATCTTGTTTCTCAGGTTTTAGGTGGAAACTCTTGCCAACCCATTGGGTGCCATTTGTAGCTGAAGTTTTCTCCAGTCCTGCCTGGCCCACAATCAGGACAAATCTCTCTCACCTGCCAGTCCCGGAGACAATCAGACCCAATGGAGTAAATACACAGAGACTTATATTGTTTGCAAACTACATAGCAATGGCAGGCTTTTTGTTATCTAGTTTTTTTTTAATCTTAAATTAACCCATTTTTGTTAATCTATATGTCGCCATGTGTTCCATGGCTTTACCTGTTGCCTTTACATGCTGCTTCCTGGATGGCAGACTGATGTCTCCTCTCTCTACCTTCCTGTTCCCCCCATTTTCCTCTCTGCTAGTCCTGCCTATACTTCCTGCCTGGCTACTGGCCAATCAGCGTTTTATTTGTCAATCAGTCATAGCAACATATTTTTACAGCATACAGGATATCCCATAGCAACAAAGCTGTGTAAAACTTATCTTTTCTCTGCCTTCAAAAGAGCATTGTTTTTTTTCTATTGCTTATTAGTGATTCTAACACAACCAGAATGAGACTACATCCATTGTGTTTTTGATTTGCATTCCCTTCATGACCAGTAATAGTAGCAATTTTTTCTTTATTAATTGTGTATCTCCCTTGTAGAAATGTCTGCACAGGTCATTTGCCCTTCCCCTTCATTAATCATTTGTTGTTGTTTTACTGTTGAGTTATTTGAGTTCTTTGTATATCTGAAAATTAGTCCACTACTGGATGGATCCTTCACAAAGATTTTGTGGCATTTTTCAGGCTGTCTCTTTACTCTCTTGATCATCTTCTTGTTAGATATATCTAATTTATCTATTTTTTTCTTTTGTGATCATAATATTGCTTATAAGAATGTCTTGAAATGTTTCTCCTAGGTTTTTCCTCTAGCATTTTCATGATTTCAGGTCTTACATTTAATTAAGTCTTTGATCAGATTTGGTGAGAGTTTGTGGGCTGGTCTCACTTCTCGGCATATGGATATACATTTCCCCAGTATCATTTATAACAGACATGCCCTTTCAAAGGTGTGTGTGTGTGTGTGTGTGTGTGTGTCTGGTGCCTTCGTCAAAGATGAGATGGTTATGTGTGTGCCTGATTTGTTTCTGGGTTCTCTGTCTTATTCCTGTGGTTTGTGTGATTTTTATGTCAGTAGCATGCTGCATACTACAAAGTCTATTCGTAGGATTTAGGTTGTGCATTTCTAGGTCACATGGCATGATGCCTCACATTTATTTTTTGTTAACAAAAGTAGTATGCAGTATGTATGCAGCATGATTTGAGGTCGGGTAATATGACGCTTTTAGCTTTGTTGTTCTTGATTAGAATTATATTAGCTATTCTGGATCTTTGCAGGCTCACATGAATTTTAGCGTTAGTCTTTCTGTTTCTCTTTAAAAGGATATTATCATTTTGATAAGGATTGCATTAAATTAATTTAGCTAGAACAGTCTTTTTAAAATATTAGTTCTTCTAATCCATGGACATGGGATGCCTCTGTGTGTGTGTGTGTGTGTGTGTGTGTGTGTGTGTGTGTGTGTGTATCCTTTCAATTTCTTTCAGTAGTGTTTTGTAATTTTCCATGTACAGATTACTAACCTTGGTTAAACATATTTCTAGGCATTTTAATGTTTGCAGCTATGATGAATGAGTATATAATGCTGCAATGTGTTTATGAACAGATCATGCATTTATATGATGGTTTTATACTTAGAAATAGTAGGATTTATAGGCAGAAGAGATAATATTAAATGCCTAGTATGTTACACACCAATTAACAAGTATATGTGAATGAGTATAAATAGCAAAGAACTGTCAAATCTACTTATTTGTTAATTAATTCTAATATATGTATGACTTTTGCCACTTTAAAAAGACAGAAAATTGAACAAAATATTTGGCATACTTACTTGTGGGAGCTGACAGTATTTGTAATGTCTTTCACAGCATCAGTGAACCAGTCTTCAAGATGGGGAAAAAATGCAGAGAGAGAGAGAGAGAGAGAGAGAAAGAGAGAGAGAGAGAGAGAGAGAGAGAGAGAGAGAGAGAGAGAGAGAGAGAGATGCAGCTTGCACAGCAGATGTTTTGAACAGTGGACTATATCTTTATGTGAATGAAAAAGTGAGTCAATGTTAGCTCCAACATGAAGACCTTTCAAGAAGCACAGGAAGTTGGAGCTGCTCACTGACTATGTTGGGGGCGGATCATGTTGTTGAGAGAAATACTTTTTCCATAAAGTAAAAGTTCACATAAATGATGGTGGGACAAAGTTGGAAGCAACAAGTTAGGGATCAGGGGAAGGTATGAACTACTTTGTCAGTAAATTGAATTTGTCAGTATGAAGACTGAGGAACTGCAGCATAGTTTGCATCCCAAGGTACTTGAGTTAGAAGCTTAGAGGAGTTGGAAGGTAAAGCTTTAAGAGCTGGAGTCTATTGGAAGGACACTAGGGATGCTGTATTTACAATTGACTTAGCAGTTCTTGTGGAGATATTTTTCACAAGAGTAACACTGGCTGTCTTCATTTCAGCTTCCTGATTTGCAGTGCAATCACTTTTTCTTATATATGTCACCAACTATGATGTCATACAACCATGGGGAATCTACTATACCCAGCATGATGATGTATTAACTTTCGGCACCCAAAACTTTGGGTAAACAAAAACTCACATCTTCACTTGAGGTTCCAAGCCTCAGGCATTTTGTGATAGTAACAAAAAATGGACTAATATTGTCTCATACAGGATCATCTCAGCTCTGCTACAGCAATATATACAGGGGGAGAGTCACACTGAAGTAGTAAGTATAATTGGCTGTTAGTAATTTTATCATTCTACAGGAACACACATGTTCGCTAAAATGCATGCACATTGCTAAATAATACTTCAGGATTTTAATCCTGTGTTTCAGATGAATCATAAGCCATTTTCTTCTGTATTGTGTACTCTATTTTTTTCTTCCTTTCCTTTTTGAACTCCATGTTTTCCATGAGTGCTCAGAAACATTAGTTTCTCACTAACTTAGCTGTATTATTCCAAAAAAAGAAAGAAAAAGTAGTTCCTAACTCTCAGACAATGCATTTTAAAATGAATTAAAATTCTTGTATTTTATAACGTCAAAGGAAATTATTTTCTAATGAATTTTCAACATTACTGAGTTTAATGATTCATTATTTTAATTCAAAGATCTTTAATAAAGTATTTTGTGTGAGGATAATTTGATTTTCTAGTAAAGAAACAAAACTTTTTCTTTTGTGGGTTTACTAACAAATAAAAGCAAACTAAATCTACTAAAATGTGGGGAAAGTTCTTCAGGACTTTTATATAATTAGATTCTTGTCCATAGGAATAAATCTAGTGATTCTCTGTTCTCCCATCCTAAAACATTCACACACAGTGGCAAGACTTTGGGTTTTGTTGTTGTTGTTTGGATGTTTTCTTTTCTTTCGTGTGTGTGTGTGTGTGTGTGTGTGTGTGTGTGTGTGTGTGTATAAGTCACAGGTAGATGTTGAAACATAGTCAAAAGAATGACTCATGGTGCCTTGGGGAACTGTGAGAGAGTACAGGACAAAAGGCAGAGGGCCTTTTTTTTTTAAACCATAAATGCATTTTGTTCCCTGGATAGTTGTGCCTCTTGGGACAAATATTTGCATTCAATTTATAAGACATGTTTATTTTTGTTGGATGTCAGAACATAGCTGTAGAACCCAATATAGTAGAAGGATATGCTGAGTGCTGTCCTCAATGTGCCCTGAATCAAGATATGGCCTTCTGCCTTGCTTTTGTGCTTTCCCAGACATAATTTACAGTATGTGCCAGGCATTATGTTTAAATTGGTCTGTCCTGAGAAAGCTCTGGGAAAGGCCTGCTCTGCTAATATTTAGTATGTATGCTTACTGATGTTTATTTACATGTTTTTCTGATCATATTTTTCAGAACTCAAACAACCTTCCTTGGATCACTGCTTCTTTGCTGTATTTGTGTATAAAGTACACTGAGATTGAAGTAAAATTGTCTACAGCATTAGACTGTAGTCTGCCCCACTCTTTCAGGTCCTCAAATCCCAGGTCTTGCAGACAGATCCTCATAGGTGGGTGAAGGTCGACATATGGATATCAAGTATCTTCCTCAGATGCTCTCCACCTTGCTTTTAGACAGCTTCTTTCCCTGGGACTTGGGTCTTGCTGATTCCTCTAGATTGGCTGGCCAGTGAGCTCCAGGAATCCACCAGTCTCTACCCTCCAGCACTAGGATTAGCAAATACTTACTGAGACATCTCCCCAGACTCTTTTAGGAAATTGCTTATTTTGCATTCTAACTCTTTAAAGACGCTGATGGTCTTATTCTCTGGCAGTCCAAGGCTATATTACTCAGAATCCATAACTTATCGTACCCTACTTCCCCTGTATGGAACAGAAGGCAGCACCAATGTGTCTTCATAATTGCAGACAGTAACATTTTCAAGAGCACCCTTAGTAGCTGTGCCTAGAAATGTGTTGATCTGGTTTCTGTAGCTGGTGCTCTCATCATTTTGCTCTTATTGAGAGTAGAGTTTTAACATCAGAAGAGGGCACCATATGCTGAAGATTCTGGCTTCTGCATGGGGTTGAATTCTATCTCTGTTGATCAACTTAAAGGTTGTGTGAAGAAGCAAATTGTTTAACTTCGTTCACCTGTAGAATAGCAAGTGTTACCTCGTGGCATTCTCATGAGAACTAAACCCATTTCCACAAGCAACCCACGGGTCAAACACTTTAAAATTTTAGCTAATATTTTTAACATTGAGATTTTTAATTGTTTACCAAACATCAAAGTATGATTTACTGAATGGAAATGAGTAAATTAATTGAGCCGTACTTCAGTTCAACCAATAAATAGATGGTTATATACTATCATACAAATAACAGAACCACTATGCTTTTTAAACTATGCCAGTGTAGCACTGAGTTAAACAAATATATACTACAGGGATGAATTATCTTAGGCAGTAGTTTGTTTCATTTCTAGTGAAAACCTGTTAAATGTGCCTAGCAATCCATTTTTTATTTGTCTGTTCTGTTAACTGCCCATCTATTTGTATCTGATTTGCAAATATATTTTCTCACACACCATTTCTTCCTACAAATATTTATGAAACACCTCCTGTGGTGCTTTGAATGAGAATGGACCCCACAAGCTCATAAGTTTGAATGCTTGGTCCCCAGTTTAGTACTGTTTGAAAAGGGTTAGGAGGTGTGGCCTTGTTGGAGAAGTGTCCCACTGGAGGTGGGCTTTGAGCCTTTAAAAATCAACCCAGATCCAGTCTCTCCCCTCTACCCTCTCTCTTTCTGTTGCTGTAGAAAAGGATGTAAAGCTCTCAGCTACTACTCTGGCACTATGCCTCTAAAACTGTAAGCAAGCCTGACCACTAAATAATTTGTTTTAGAAGAGTTGCTTTGGTCGGGGTGTCTCCTCACAGTAATAGAACTGTAACTAAGACACCTACTATATACCTGAAACAAATATTACAACATAAATTTGCTTGAAAAGATCCCACAATCTAGATGGGAAGGTCAAGTAAGGAAGCCATGCAGTATCCATGAGCTGTGATGGAAGAAGGGTCTCCTACATTGCTGTCACAGTAGGAAGAGAATATTCTCTCACTCCATGCCTTCACCATCTAGTATAGAAACAGAGAAATATATTCCATAAATTACCACCTCAGTATGATAATTCTGTAATGAATTTAAAGCAGACATGTTTCTTATAAAAGACACATTATCTAGAGGGCCCTTTTATATTCACAGGCATAGGCGTGGAGAATACAGGAGCAAGAATTGTATATGAACAGGAATTATAAGAGATAACACTGAATTACATAATCATTTTCCTTATTCTCTTTATTCATAAATTATTCCAATTTAAAAGCAACATTCCCAACAAAGAGAAATATTTTTGTTTTTAAGATGCATTTTGAATTTTATTTGTGATAGGTGTGTGTTTATGGGTGGGTATGTGCATGTGTATTTGAGTAGGTAGAAGAGGGAGTCATATCCCCTGGAGCTGTAGTTACAGGATGTTGTAAGCCATCCAAAGTGGGAGCTGAGTATCAAATTTGAGTCCTCTGGAAGAGCACCAAGTGCTCTCAACCACTGAGTAATCTTTCTAGCCCTGAAGAGGAATATTTACTTATGTTAATAAATGCCCTGATTTTCCTACTAGAAGCCATGCTCCTGATCCTGTTTTAAAGTGTCTTATAGCCCATTGGATAAGGGTATGGTGGCTGTGACTAGATACTATTGTTTTACTGGCTTGATCTTATGGAGGTGAATACAGCAGCTGTGAGCACATGGGCACAATAGCCATGTCCAGAGAACAGCATGTCACAGTGCTCTCTACCATCGCCCAGCTGGTACATTCTTCACACAGCTTCTTCCACACTGTCCCCTGGTCGTTGGCAGAGGGTTGGTAGAGATGTCTGAGTTAGGGCTAGAAGTCTCAGCCACTTCTTCTCGACACTTCAAGCAATTGTAATCTGCATTGAACGCTGCCCACTGCAGAAAACAGCTTCTCTGGCCAAGGCTGAGGGCAGCACCATATTTAGAAGGCAGCTTGACCACACAGACATTTAGAAAAATAGGAACAGTGGGTTCCAGCATTGTACGAGGGGCTTTTCATAAGTCTCTTTCTGTGTCCACCTTAGAGGAAATCAAACTAGAACTGTCAGTGGTATAGGTGGTACAAGAACTGATAAATGGTATCCAATTAAAGAAAGAAATATAAAGCCACCCTTACAAAAAAAATTGCCAGGTATGGGCAGTAATATGTTTAAATTATAACAAAGTATTTAAGACTTATGCATTACTTTTAAATTATCTTTTGGTATAACAGTTTTTTCAATTATTTAACCCACTGTCTCTGCTTCTGCTGGTACCAATGGAAGTATTTTATATGTATGTGTACATTCTGACTACTAAATAAAACTATGAAACTTAACTGCTTGGGAGTTTCCTTCTGAATGCAATCACATTTGAAAATTTGTGATTTGCCCAACAATAAAAGATGGAGCAGTAGAAACAAGTCTATGTCTTATGTGGATAGGCCATATTTAAATATACCTTATAAAAAACTTTAATTAGAATTCTACGATTCAGTCTTTCATGCCCTAATACCCAAAACTTTCAGGTCTATTTCTTTTGTCTATTTTGAGACAGGCTTTTTCCATGGACCCTTGGCTCACCTAGAACTTTCCATATAGAGGAGGCTGAGCTTGAACTTGTCAATGTTTCTCTTCCTGGTGTTGAGACAATAGTTACGTACCACCATATCCTGCTGTGGGATGTTCTGTATGCTGTGAATATGTGTTGCTCTGATTGGTTGATAAATAAAATGCTGATTGGCCAGTAGCCAGGCAGGACTTGTAGGCGGGATAAGCAGACAAGGAGAATTCTGGGAAGAGGAGGGCTGAGTCAGGAAGCGCCACCCTGCCGTCCAGGGAGCAGAATGTAATGACACACAGGTAAAGCTGTGGAACACGTGCCAACATATAGATTAACAGAAATGGGTAGTTTAAGTGTAAGAGCTAGTCAGTAGTAAGCCTGAGCTAATGGCCAAGCAGTTATAATTAATATAAGCCTCTGTGTGTTTATTTGGGTCCAAGTGGCTATGGGACAGGCGAGTGAGAGAGATTTGTTCTGACCATAGGCCAGGTGGGACCAGGAAATCTTTCAGCTACAAATGGCACCCAATGGCTCGAGTTTCCACCTAAAACCTGAAAATACTTAATAAGCAATTCTAAATGGAGCCAAAAACAGGTTCCTGCTTCATTTCTCATGCGAGCGGTGAGACGCCACAACCTGAGTGCTTGAGCTACTCTATGGCGGGTTTGTGGCATGCAGGCTGGAGCTACAGCATGGCACATTCCCTCTGAGTTACACAGAGGTTTCTGCAAGCTGCGCAACATAGTGCATGGTGGATATAGCTTTTGCTACTAAAAGAAAAAAGAAGAGAAAAAAAAAGAGGTTTCTGGGCTATTGTGTGCTGGATGGAAGCATAGACCCACAGCTTCCCAGAGTTGGCGGTGAGCATGGTGGCCAGAGCTGGCTGTAAATGTAGTTCCACCATGTTGGGAAGCTGAGGTGGGCAGAGCCAGCAGCCAAAGCTGCTACTTTAGCCCTAGTAATGCTGCAGTTTAAAGCAATAGATTCACATAAGTCAGATTCAGATAAAAATAAGATTTTAAATGGTTTACAATGTGCATAAAATTGTACATAGGCTTGGAAGAGAGAAGAAAATGAACACAGACAGTTATATAAAGAAATAGTTTTAAAAAATAAAATCTTTAAAGAGACAGTAAAGGTAATATAAAAATAAGCCACATAAAGATGGATATTACACAGAGAATCTGGATTGTGTTGACTTTGATATTTTTAACTGCAGAAAGACATTTGATTGTAAAGGCTGCTAAATTAAGCCAATATATATGTATTTTAAAAGTATCTTGACTTCAAAATTTGGATCTAAGGATATGTTGCTTTGGAAAGGAGGCTCTGCTTTTGTTTCCACAGAAAGCAAGAGGCTATGGGTTTATTCCAGATTAAGATACATAAGGCTTGACCAGCCAAGATCCCCTGAAAGGTCTCCAATGACACCATGGCCCAGATCATCCAACATCCAAAATCAACTTCAAGGCAACTGACTCAGAGAATACAGTGTCACAGACTACTCCCGTCAGTACTTGACCATAATCCTAAAATTTTCTTTGTGTCCCTATAAGATTACCAGCACCCTCTACTTCATCAGGAAGTAGCCTAGAAAACTATGCCCACATTCCCCAAAAATGGATTATGGATATTAGTCTTTGTTTAGGTTGTTGGTTACAAATTGTTATTGGTCATAGTCAATCTCTTTCAAAAAAAAAAAGAAAGAAGGATGTGATATTGTAGATGTAACCAACCGTCTTATTAAATAAGAAACACAGTTAAGATTCATGCTACATGATATAGAAATACAGGATATAGATATGATAGGATGAAAGGGTACATTATTGAATCTACTTGTAAAGAGCAACAACTTGTCTGAAATGTTTTACATTGCTATGGATTTTAGTTTATTGATATAAATTTAAAGTTAATTTTGTTATACTGTATGTATGTTTCTACTCTTTTTTAAAGTATTTTGTTTATGCAACTCATTTGAAATTGTAGTGTATAGTTGAGAAAGACAGATTAATAATTAGTCATCTATGATTATCAAACTTATAGTCATGTTAGTTAAATTTTCTATGTACATATACATATTCAATTAGGTAGATAACCTTCAAACACTTCCAAAGACCTATAGAATATGGCATCTAAAATGTTTTAAAAAACTTAGACTTTCTGGACAATGAGACACGTCTGTTCCTAGCAGCACTGATTTACTTTAAAGAGAAAGATGGGCATCAAAGACACTCTATGTGGAGTTCATCTTCTTCTTGGCAAAAATAGCCATTTGGGCAAGAAACTGTTCTTGCCTGGACCACTTGACAAAATGTTGTTTCAACTGGACATGCAGGACCCATAGGAAGGTGACCACTGAACTTTGCTAGGCAAGATGGTCCTTCAGGTGTTCCTGCCTCACAGAAGAGACTTCCAGACATTCTATAGGAATGTCCTCTATTCACAGGGAAAGTGAATGAGAGACTAGGCCTGTGGGCTGAAGATGGATGCCCCAACACTGCAGAGGAATTTTGGATGACTGTCCAAGGCAGATAGATGTCTCTGTCATTCTAGATTTTTGGAAGTTGCTTACAAACTGTTTACTTAGATAGTATTGCATCCTTCTGAGGTCTTTGATGTAGTTGAAGACTAGATAGTTATAATTTTCCTTGGTTATGATAAAAGATAAATTAGATATGAAACTTTAGACTCACAAATATAGGATAGATAGAATATTTTCTTTAGTTTTGCCAAATACAAATAGACTAGCTATTATAACTGTAATTCTTGCTTGATAACTGTTCTATTATATGTAAATTTACTATGCTGAAGTTAAAACCTTCCTTTTTGATTAGACAGAAAAGGGGAGGTGCTGCGGGATGTTCTGTATGCTGTGAATATGTGTTGCTCTGATTGGTTGGTAAATAAAATTTGATTGGCCAGTAGCCAGGTAGAAAGTATAGGCAGGATAAGCAGATAAGGAGAATTCTGGGAAGGCTGAGTCAGAAGACGCCAGCCCACCGTCCAGGGAGCAGCATGTAATGGCACACAGGTAAAGCCATGGGACACATGGCAACTTATAGATTAACAGAAATGGGCTGAGTGTAAGGGCTAGTCAATAGTAAGCATGAGCTAATGGTTGAGTGGTTTTAATTAATATAAGCCACTGTGTGTTTACTTGGGTTTGAGCAGCTGTGGACTGGGTGGGACACAGGAAAACTTTCAGCTACAATATCCTGTTAAACTGTCACAGCTTTACACATTTCTAAAAAATATTCTTATTTAAATCCATCAAGGAGGAAACTAATTGGCTTATTGGCTCTACATTTTTATAGGAATTTTAGCTAAGGATTCTTAGAATATCAAAGGTGGTATTTCAATGGCTAATATTCAAAGGCTTTGCATTTTTATGTGTATGGATGTTATTTTATCACAATGTTTAAGAAGCAGAGTGGTTTTCCTACAAATAATCTTCCAAATTGAGGATAATAATGAAAACCGCAAAGTAAGTTATTACACTGTGACATAAACATCTTACTTCTGACATCACCACTTCAAGGTTTCCTAGTAAATAGGAATCTACTGCCAAGATTTACCCTAAACACTAATCTCCTTCCTAACTGTCCCATGTTGTATGTGTGGAGCATTTGGCTGTGCCAAAATCCCTGCTGGACTCACTGTGTTCCTCTGTTTTTGTTAAGCCCAATTAAGTTATATGAAAGAAGCAACATAATTTTCACAGTGCACATATAGAAAAGTCACATTGGAGAGATAATAGTACATACGTCAATTATATATCATCTTATTTTCATCACACTAAGAGATATTAAGGGGACTTTTAATAATATGTCAAAATCCAGAGCAGTGTAACAAGCAGGGTGGTATGAAACCCAAAGCAAACATGTAGTCTGGAGCCAAGAATTTCCAACAGATCGTTTAACACTTAAAAGCAACCACTTAACCTTTTTATCACCTGGTTCCCCTCTGCACTAAATGATGTAAGAAAAGTAAGAACAGAGACTGGAGAGTGTGCAGAGCTGAGGGGTGCTTTCCTCTGTTCCAGAATATCAGAGCTCTATTCCCAGCACCCAGATCAGGTGACTCACAACTGCCCATATGTCCAGTGGCAGGAAGGAGATCTGACAACTCACGCTGGCCTCCAAGGGTTCCTTACATGTGTACACATACCCACACACCACACAAACACACACAAATAAATAAATATTATTTGAAAAAACACAAAAATAAGAGAGTAGAAAGAATAAACAGTTGGAGACGTTAATTATTGAGTGTTTGCTTGGCTTAGACATGGTTTCAATGACCTTGACAAGACAAGAGAAATGTTACTAAGAAAGTCAGTATTTCATATGAAAAGTATAATTAAATACAGTCTTAAAGTGTATCTTGAAATGCAGTCATTTCAAAGTACAAAAGACAAGAGGTATATTAAAATACCTTTATTTACTACATAAATGTATTTTAACTCAAAAACAAACATCAAACATTTTAAAGACAGAAATTTTACTCATAACCCACAAACTTTACCAGTCTTCTAGAATATCATTTCTCGACATGTGTGGTTTTCAGGTGTTAATTCCCCAGTCTTGTGTGCACTCTATGCAGAGAGTCAATTCCTTCGAAAATAAGAAGGGGGAAATAAATTTCCCCTGTGGGCATAGTCGCCATTGAAATCACATATGAACATAGTTCTAGATACATAAATTCATACAGCCAAGTTTTCATAAAGGCAAGATTTGTTTTATTCACCCATGAATTTGGAGATTTTTGTCTTCAAAATCTCAGGCAAGTGGTGTCTTGTATATTTCAGCAATCTGTGATGGGTGCTTAATCTTCATTTCCTTGTCTTTTACTGCATATGAATCATCATTCCCAGTGGGAACAGCCTGAGCCTCCACAAACTGCATCTCCTCTGCAGTAGTGAATGGTTTTGCACGGACATCACAGTTTTCTCTTCAGAATTCCACACTGGTCCTGCTACAAGAGGCTGGCATGACATACACAGTTTTTATTTCAGTCAATCTGCCCTACACCTGCCTTCCAAATTGGAGACGTATTCACTCAGTAGTTTTGAGGTGTTCTGTATTAGGAAACAAGGCTCACAAGACTCTCAAGCTGGGCATTTCAAAGCCACCGGTTAACTGTCTTTATCTAGTCCCTCTCTAGACTAAATGATGTTGAGAAAAGGGATAAGTGGAAGAGAACCCATATAGAGGAAGCAGTCACAAATGTAAATCATTGCCAGAGCTGGCATTTATTTGTAGTGGTTTCAGTGACCCTGATAATGTGGGAGACTGTTACTGAGAGAGA
>CABHPQ010155181.1:0-46334 GCA_902168405.1 Peromyscus aztecus
CTTTTTCCAACCCTTTACTCTGAGGTAATGTCTGTCTTTGAAGTTGAGGTGTGTGGTTGATATATTGTACACCCTAATAAATTTATCTGGGGGTCAGAGAACAGAACAGCCACTATATTAAACATAAAGTTTAGGCAGTGGTAGCACATGCCTTTAATCCTAGCATTCTGGAGGCAGAGATCCATCCAAATCTCCATATGAAGTTGACTGTTGTTGTTTCTAGGTCTGTGAAGAATTGTATTGGGATTTTGATGGGGATTGCATTGAATCTGTAGATTGCTTTTGGTAAGATTGCCATTTTTACTATGTCAATCCTATCTCTCCAAGAGCATGGGAGATCTTTCCACAATGGAGTATTACTCAGAGATAAAAAAAACAATGCCATTATGAAATTTGTAGGCAAATGGATGGAATTAGAAAAAAAATCATCCTGAGTGAGGTAATCCAGACTCAGAAAGACGAGCATAGTATGTGCTCACTCATAAGTGGGTACTAGATGTAAAGCAAAGGATAATCAGACTACAACCCACAACTCCAGAGAAGCTAGGTAACAAGGAGAACCCTAAGAAGGATTCGCGAATTTCCCTGGAAAGGGGAAATAGATGAGATCTCCTGGGTAAACTGGGAGTGAGCGTGTATGTAGAGGGGAGGGAATGAGGGATTAGAACATGAGGGATAGGGATGGCCTTTTTGGGGAAGGTACAAAGAGGGAGAGAGAGAGCAATGAAAGAGATATCTTGATAGAGGGAGTCATTATTGGGTTAGGGAAAAACCTTGTGCCAGAAAAACTCCCAGGAATCCACAAGGATGACCCCAACTAAGACTTCTAGCAAATAGTGGAGAGGGTACCTGAACGAGTCTTCTCTTGTAATCAGATTGGTGACTAATCTAATTGTCATAATAGAACTTTCATCCAGTAACTGATGGAAGCAGATTCAGAGATCCACAGTCATGCCATAGGCTGAGCTCTGGGAGTCAAATTTAACAAGGGGAGAATGGATTATATGAGCCAGAGGGGTCAAGATCATGATGGGGAAACCCATAGAGATAGCTGACCCAAGCTTCTGGGAGCTCATGGACTCTAGACTGACAGCTAGGGAGCCTGCATGGACCGACCTAAGCTCCTTGCATATACATGATAGTTGTGTAGTTTGGTCTGTTTGTGGCCCCTGGCAGTGGGACCAAGAGTTATCCCTGGCACATGAGATGGCTTTTTGGAACCTATTCCTTATGGTGGGATGCCTTGCTCAGCGGCCTTGATGCACGGGGGGGAGGAGCTTGGTCCTGCATCAACTTGGTATGCCATGATTTGTTGACTCCCATGGAAGGCCTTACCCTTTCTGAGGAGTGGATGAGGGTGGGGTAGAAGGAGGTGGGGGGAAGGAACAGGATGAGACAGGGAAGGAGAAACTGTGATTGGTATGTAAAATAAAAAAATTAACTAAAAAAAGAAAAAAGAAAAGAAAAAAAAAAAAAACAACTCCAAAGACCAAATAAAATAGTGCTTAAAATTCTAAACATGTTTATAATTTAGGGACCTGCCTGTAATATTTCCTTTGGTAGTTTTGATCCATAGTATCAGACATATATGAAATATATATTATACATATTATATACATATTAATGAACAGAAAGAAAGGGAGACATCTGTTTTAAGGAACCTCTGAAACATATTGACACAATCCTGCACAGATGGCTACCTGTGTTTTCCTGATTATCCCCAGGGAAAGCTTTGCACAATAGTTCTGTGTAGCTGGCTTTAATCCAAACTAATCTAGCCCAAGCTGTGTTTAGCAAATCTGCATTACAGCTGGGTTTCTCCTTCCTCTCTGTTCTCCCTTCTGCGAGAACTTTCCTCCTTGTTAGTCAGCTAATTGGTAGTGCTATTCATCAAGAAATAAAGCCCTGGATGGAATGCTAGGTTGTAGTTACGGAGCTCTATCTCCATCTTGCTCAAACGAAGTGTGTGATTTAGTTGAAATAATGACCAAATTCTCAGCTCGACCAATGCATTTTTAATGAAACTCTTTCATATTTTCATTTTATTTTGTGAAAGGACTGTTATCATTGGGCCTCATTAACTTAAGGAGGAGAAATTGGGAACTGAGAGTTTTGAAATATAGAAGGTTAATTGAAATTGAGGTCCTGCATTTAAGCAGTTTTAAGTCAACGTGGCAGCTGATGCCTATTTTAAAGGTGTACAATAGTTGTGCTTATAAAGATAGTCTCCTACACCCTTGCATGGCTTGGTTTTAACTTTGCTAAAAACATCAATAATTGAAATTTTATTTCTATTTGGATCAGTTTTCATCATTACAAATCAAATTTGAAAGAAAACATAGAACTGAGTTTGAGTCTTTCTTCTCTCTTTTAGGAGAGAGCAAATTATAGCAAACACACCTTAGCTTAAAATTTTTTCATAAGAAGATTCCAAGTTCAAGGTCCTTCTAGCAAGAGACTGAGTTAAAACCAGCCTGGGCATCTTAAGGAGACTGTCTCAAAATAAAAAGGAAAGGAGAGCCTGAAATATGGTTCTGTGGTAGAGTATGTAAGTAACCAAACAAATAAATAAATTTTCAGTAAAAAACATCATTTTTCTTTCTTGAAAGAAAATTAAACCATGTTTAATATGATCTTATATTAAACACATGGAGGATTGATATGTTGTAATTAGCATTAGTATATTGCTAATACTTTATTCTTGTGTACATTAAAATGTAAACTGGTGGATGGATTTTTGTGGGCTGCAAATGAGTTAGAAAACACATTAATATATTTATAATTGAATTAACTTATTTAGAGAGAAGAATATTTGTTAATTAATTTATATTAGCTCTATGGCATTACATAGTTATTATTTTTTAGTTTAATGAAATAAGAAGTTGTCAATGTTGGAGAAACAGTACTATGTGTTAATATATGAAAAAGATACCAGCTGCATAATTTGTTCCTAGAGTTACTAATACTAAACAGTGATCTTACCTGGGTTAAATTCGAACTTTTCCAAATAGTTACTGGGTAACCTTTGAAAAGCTGGCTTGATTTCTTCTATACATGCCTCTATTTATACATGTAAACTGGCAAAAGATGAGTTTTTTTCTGAGGACCAATTGACTTGATTCTCATATTTAGAACACAATGCACACAAGATATGTTTTTGTTTTGTGTTTAACATAAGTCATATTTTAAGTCAATTTTCACTCACTAGCAGACACATCCTCTCAGGAGGTTGGAGATTCCTCCATCTATGAGTTTATAGAGAACAGTTTGGGCTGGTAGGGAGAATAAAAACAATTGTGGCAAAGCCTGATTACCTGACTTTGATCCCTGGAACCTATATGAAGGTGGAAAGAGAAAAGTGGCCACATGAAGTCCTTTGATCTCCACACATGCACTGTGGCAAGTGTGAACCCTCTACACACATTCTGTATACACATCCTGTATTAGTCAGGGTTCTCTAGAGTCACAGAACTTTTGGAATAAATCTGTCTATCATCTATCTATCTATCTATCTATCTATCTATCTATCTATCTATCTATTTATCTATCATCTATCTACCTGTCTATCTATCTATCTATCTATCTATCTATCTATCTATCATCTATCTATCTATCTATCTATCTATCTATCTATCTATCTATCTATTTATCTATCTATCTATCATCTATCTACACACACACACACACACACACACACACACACACACACACACGATTTATTGGAATGACTTACAGGATGCAATCCAGCTAACCCATGGCTAGCAAGGGATGAGGGTTCCCCTTACTCCACATCCTTGCCAACATGAAATGTCACTTGTTCTATTGATCCTGGACATTCTGATTGTTATAAAATGAAAACTCAAAGTAGTTTTGATTTGCATTTCCCTAATGACCAAGGATGTTGAACATATCCTAAGTGCTTCTCAGCCATTGAATTTCTCCTTCTCTACTTAGAAAGTACTCCATTTATTATTTATTTATTTATTTATTTATTTATTTATTTATTTATTTATTTATTTATTCATTCATTCATTTATTCATTCATTCATCTATCTACCTATCTATCTATCTAATTTATTCATTCATTTATTCACTTAGTCACTCATTTATTTATTTTTTTGTTTGTTTTTCAAGACAGAGTTTCTCTGTGTAGCTTTTATAGCCTTGGCTGTCCTAGAACTCCCTCTGTAGATCAGGCTGGCCTTGAACTCACAGAGGTCTGAGTGCCTCTGCCTCCCGAGCACTGGGATTAAAGGCATGAGCCGCCACTGCCTGGCTATAGTCCATTTTTCAATTGGTCTATTTGCTTTGTTGATTACCAGAGATTTTTTTTTTTTAGTTTTTGATGTATTTTTGATATTAGCTCTGTATCAGATATGCCTTTAGTAAAAATCTTTTGCCGTTCTGTAGCCTTCCAGTTTGTCTGCATGGCAGTGTCATTTGTCATAGAGAAGCTCTTCAGTGACTAAGGTCTCATTTATTAGCTGTTCTTAGTGTTTGTGCTATCAGTGCTCTGCTCAGAAAGCATTTTCCTGTGACCATGAACTCAAGACTATTCTCCACTTTCCCTTCTGTCAGATTTAGTGTATCTGGCTTTACGTTGAGGTCTTTATCTCACTTGGAGTTGAATTTTGTGCATTGTGATAGGTATGGATCTATTTGCATTCTTCTACATGCAGACGTCCAGTTTGACCAGCACCATTTTTTGAACATACTGTTTTCCCCCCACCATATATAGGTTACTTTATAGAAAAAAAAAAGACAAGCTGGGTGGTGGTGGTGGTGCTCACCTTTAATCCCAGCACTTAGGAGGCAGAGACAGGCAGAACTCTGTGAGTTCAAGGCCAGCCTGGGCTACAGAGTGAGTTCCAGGAAAGGTGCAAAGCTACACAGAGAAACCCTGTCTCGAAAACAACAACAAGAACAACAACAACAACAAAACAAAACCCAAAAAACAAAAAACCAAAAAACAAACCAGATGTTCATAGATGTGTGTAATATGTGTATTCATTCCATTGATAAACATGCCTGTTTATGTGGCAATACCATGCTGTTTTTATTATTATATCTCTGTAGTACAATTTGAGATCAGGGATGATGCTACCTCCAGCAGTTATTTTATCATTCAGGAGTAGTGTGTGTGTGTGTGTGTGTGTGTGTGTGTGTGTGTGTGTGTATGTGTTTCCTTATGAAGCTGAAACTGCAAATTTTCTTTTGGAATTCTGATGGGGATTACATTAAATCTGTAGATTGCTTTTGGTAGGATGGCCATTTTTACTCTATTAATCCTTTCGATCTGTAAGCATGGGAGATCTTTCCATCTTCTGATGCCTTCTTCAATTTCTTTCTTCAGTGTTCTTAGTCAGTGTTCTGTTGTTGCAAAGAGACACCATGACCATGGCAAACTCTTACAAAGGAATACATTTAATTTGGGATTGCTTGCAGTTTCAGAGGGTTAGTCCATGATCATCCTGACGGGCAGCATGGCAGCATGCAGGCAGACATAGTGCTGGAGAAGTAGCTAAGAGTTCTACACCCAGATCCACAGGCAGCAGGAAGAGAGAGCCACTGGGTCTGCCTTGGGCTTTTGAAAGCTCATAACCCACCCCAGTGATACACTTCCTCCAACAAGGCCACATGTCCTAATCTTTTCAAGAAGTGACACTTCCTAAGCATTTAAATATATGAACTTATGGGGCTATTCTTATCCAAACTACCACAAATGTCTTAAAATTTTTATCATATAAGTCTTTCACTTGCTTGGTTAGAGTTACCCCAAGATCTTATATATTTTTTGAGGTTATTGTGAAAGGTGTTGTGAAACATTCATTTTTAAGACTTGTGTAGTTGAGAAAATTCAAGATCCAATTTTGAAAATAAACTAAGTTTTAAAACCACAAGCATTTCAGTTATAATGAATGAACTCTTGGGTTTATGATAAAAGATAATTTTGACTTAAAATGAATACCATTGTGTATAATTTACCTTTTAATCTATGGATTTGGTTATGGATTATGATTGTATGTAGAATAGAAAGTGACTTCAGTGAAAAAGACACATAGGAAAAGGTTTGAAAGTATTCTAAATAAAGAACATGAGGGATAGACTGTCTCCTTTATTCTGACTGCCTTTGACACTCAATAAGGGGCAACAAAAATTAAATGGAGGTAGAAGACAGTTTTCATTTGTCACCCTTCCCAACATTGCATTATGATGGAATAACACTGACAATCTTAGTGAGTACAGGAAGTGAATTAACTGAATAATGGAAAAAACTGAAAGTCACTTTTAATATTTTGGTCGGTATTTTCTAAGTTTATCAAGAGACTGGAACTTTTACTGAACCTCACAGCTGAGTTAATAATTTACTTAGTTTGTGGTCTTTCAAGAATGCTCTTCTACTGTGTCCTAAAACTGTTTAGTTAACCTGCTTTTAAGAGAACAGTGGGACTGGACGGGGCCCTCTGCATATGGGAGACAGTTGTGTCGCTTTGTCTGTTTGAGAGGTCCCTGGCAGTGGAATCAGGATCTATCCCTGGTGCATGAGCTGGCTTTTTGGAGCCCATTACTTATGGTGAGACACCTTGCACAGCCTTGATTGTAGGGGGAGGGGCTTGGACCTGCCTCAACTGAATGTACCAGGCTTTGCTGACTCCCCATCCTTTTCAGAGGAGGGGATGGGAGGTGAGTTAGGGGAGAAAGTTGTGGGGGAGGGGGAGGAGGGATGAGAGGGGGATCTGTGGTTGGTATGTAAAATGAATAAAACGTTTCTTAATAAAGAAAAAAAAAAGAGAAAAATGTAATAACCAGCCTCACTTGCAGTGGATTTCCCATGTTATCAACTTTTACAACTTAAGCTGCTCGTAGCTTTAATCTTAAATTGTTTATTCTTTCATGTTCTCAACCCAGAGTAATGCACGTTTCAGTTATAAATGCTGAAATGAGCAAATAGGTTGAAAGCAACTGTTTAAAACAAATACCTGCCACAAACGCTGGAAGTGCATATGAATATTGACTGATAGCATTTGTTTGTTATCTGGGCCAGTAGGGGTCAATTGAAGTCAGTGATTTAATCTCTTGTAAAACTTTGTTAAGGATTTCTGTAAAGTATGCATCATTACTTTCCTAGGTAACGCTTGCTGTGCTGTTTGATAAATACAGAGCAAAACTCTTTCTTTGTAATACAGACACAGGTACAAGGGTGGATTCACAAGACAGCATTCAGGTAGGCACACATTCAGACTCATAGGACATAGGACGGACAGACAAGGGATGATGGAAAGACAGAGGGAGAGGGAAGTGGAAAAATAAAATTTGATCTTACTTTTGGCAAAGCTGCTACAAAGAGAAGTGCTTTGATTTCTTTTCTTTAATGTGATACCTATGCATTTTGGATACTCCGATGTTATTATTAATGGGGTTAAGCTAATGGTACGTTTATTTGTTGTATGTAATTGGTGGGATTCATACAGGAATTTTTGTGGAACTCTGACATTCACATTGACCATATTCACCCCACTGGCCACTTTCACACTCCTCTTCCTCCTGTTATCACCACTTTTTCTCCAAAACAATTTTTCTCCCACTTTTATGCCCTATATATACATATGATTTTACATATCTATCTAAAATCTAGAATCTACAAATGAAATAAAGCAGTCAGTATTTGTCTTTCTGAGTCTGATGTTATACTTTGTGATCATCTCTGTGGCATCCCCCTTTTTTTTTTCCTGCTGATAATGTAATTTCATTCTTTTTTAATGACTAAAAAGTTCCATTGTGTGTGTATGGACCACATTTTCCCAATCCGCTCCTCTGTTGGCAGATGTCTAAGTTGGTTCCATAATTTAGCTATTGAAGAATTCTGCAATAAACATTGCTGTGGAAGCATCTTTGTGATATGTGGTTGGTTTTTTTTTGTTTTTTTTTTTTTTTTTTTTGTGGGGGGTTGGAGGGGGCAAATACCTAGGGATTTTCTTGAAGGGTCATAAGGTAGATTCTACTTTTAGTTGTTTTTTGAAGAGCCTCAGTACTTGGGAGGCACACACACCATTAATCCTAGCACTAGGGAATTGAGACCAGAAGTAATATGATTGGGCAGAGAGAGGAATATAAGGCGGGAGGAGACAGGAACTCTTGCCCTTTCAAGCTGAGAATTTCATAGAGGTAAGAACTAGTGGCAGGCTGCTCTGCATCTCTGATCTTTCACCATTTAAAGTGGCCTCAAATATTATGAAAGCTAAGCACATAGTGATGTTGTGTTTGTCTGGGCTAGACATTGGAGAGTTAACAGGTGAATTGGCCCTTGAAAGACTTACTAGCAGGAACTTTTGGAAACAGGTGCAGAGAGCCACGGTCAGGCACCAGGCCGAGCTCTGGAAATTCCAGTCCAAGAGAGGGAAGAGGGATTCTAATAGCAAGGGGCATCAAAACCATGATGGGGGAAATTAGAGAGACAACTGAACCAAGCTAGTGGGAACTCATGAACTTGGGACCCATAGCTGTGGAGCCTGCATGGGACTGAACTGGGCCTTCTGAATGGGCAAGACAGTTGTGTACTTTGCTCTGTTTGAGGGGCCCCTGAGAGTAGGAATAGGATTTATTCCTGGTGCATGAACTGGGTTTTTGGAGCCCAGTGCCTACGGTGGGACACCTTGCACAGCCTTGATGCAGGGGGAGGGGCTTGAACCTGCCTCACCTGAATGTGCCAGGCTTTGCTGACTCCCCATGTGGGAGGCCATACCTTTTTGGAGGAGGGGAGGAGGGGTGGGCCGGGGGAGAAGCGGGAGGAGGGATGAGGGGTTATCTGTGGTTGGTATGTGGAATAAATAAAAAAATTTCTTAATAAAAATAAAATTAAATTAAAAAAAGGCTTACTAGTGGGTAAAAATAAGCAAGGAAAAATTATAATTTTTTTCCCATTTTACATACCAACCACTGTTCCCACTCCCTCCACTCCTCCTCCCCGCTCCTCCCCCATCCACTCCTCAGAGAGGGTAAGGCCTCTCATGGGGAGCCAACCAGGTCGGGCACAAGTTGAGGCAGGCCCAAGCCCCTCCCCCTGCATCAAGGCTGAGTAAGGCATCCCAGCGTGGGGAGTGGGCTCCAAAAGGCCAGCTCATGTACCCAGGATAAATCCAAGTCCACTGCCAGGAGCCCCCCAAGCAAACCAAGCCACTCAACTGTCATCCACATCCAGAGGTCTTGGTTCGGTCCCCTGCAGGTTCCCCAGCGGTCTATCCAGAGTCCTTGAGCTCCCACTAGCTCAGGACAATGAACACTTCAAAGAGTGACAAGAGGAAGCCCATGAAGGTAAGGAAATATGAGATGTTTTAGGAAAGGATATATAATTTAAGATGTATCATCTAGGTATACAAAGGGTATAAGGTCCTGACTACAGAAAGGTGGCGTGAAATGAGATGCCTATAGTATATTTTCTTGTTGAAAATCAATTCTGCCTGAACATAATACACTAAAATAAAATTTCATAGTATGTGTGATATGAAAAAGGTATGTTAAGCCTCAGTGCTTAAATACTGATGGGGTGATCCGAATTTAATACTCTTTTAACAACTGACCAACAAAATTTACTAGGCTGAGGAAAAGTTACAGGAGCCAGACTACATTGCTTCATCACCTTTGATTCTGTCTGCCTAAGCAAAGGGAAATAGGGAGTTCAGACTGCCATCTGTTTATATGAAGAAACCATTCATTATAGGATGGATATTTATCTGGATACATTTGTTATCAGTTGAACAACTTGGTAATCGCTTATAATGCCTGCTTCTTTTCACTGTGTTGCTAAGGGTGTAGGTATTTGATTACAGGCACATAATGCCTAGCTCATCCTATGTATTTAATTTGATGATTTTTGAAAAGGCCAGAGGACACAAACCTTGTAATAACCTTTTGAAAATAAATTAAATTGTATTCATTTCACATTATCAATTCCATCATTGTTATAAATTAATGGTTGCTTTGTGCTCAGAACTTTCCAAGGTCCAGGCTGTATTAATCATGGTCCATAGTTTATAATCTCATTACATAGTGGCTCCTAATCTGATAGAATGAAAAAAGTTATGAAACTTTTCTCATAATGAAGAAGATAACAAAAGGAAAAAAATACTTATATAAAATAGTTAATAATGAAATGCTTGATAGATTTTACAAAAGAAAACGCGTATTGCTGATGAATGTGTCTGTCTGTCTGTCTGTCTGTTTATCCTTATGGGCATGTGCAAATTTTCTGAACAGTGGGTCAAATCCCCAAATCCCGAGTGACTTTCTAACACAAAATGAAAACCATCTATTGTATTCAAACCATGTGTTCAGGCCTAAAGGTAATGTTAACTGGATTTCCTGAATCCAGCCTAGGAACTTTGATATCCCTCTGTGCCAAGTGAAGACTTAGAAGCCGCAGTCTTGCATTAGCTACCTACAGAGGATCATACTGTCTTTTATCAGCAAGGCCTGCCCCTTATCCACTTCTGTCCCTGTTAACTTCTGTTGTAACTCCTTTTGGTAAAAGGACAGAAGTTAGATATCCTTTCATTTTATTTCTTGCCGTAGTATGGCTCTATCAGTGCCCTAGTATTTCAGGAATAAATAGATATTATGAACCAAGAAAAGAATAAGAATAGAATTGTGAAGTTGACCTAGCAATTACAGAATATTTTTCACTATTCACTTAGAAGAACACCTGCCTCAATATTGTATGATATTGGAGGCCTGGCTTTGGAAGCCTCAGACATCCTGAAATATAATTCAGGTAATATAAGAAAGATGCATACTAAAAAGCCTCTAAAGCTCCAGCCTATAGATTTTCATCTTTTTCTGTTGTAAAACTAAAATGATAGTCATTCTCTTATCTGCACATAGTGTAAACGTTAATTGATGGCTGCTCTTCCTGAATTACCTCCAGTCTTCTGGGGAATACAGATGCATAATCAGTTTAGAAATAGATCGAGTTAGAAAATATTGTCACAGACAGGCAGTGAGACTTTGATTCATGCTTTTATGATATCCAACCTGGATTACTATAATTGTCTGTCTATAGATCCCTCTTCTCTGTCCCACTGGAAGAAAAGAAAAGGTAGCTCATGCAAAGATGCATCCCCTGATGTTCTAAGTATGCAGTACCTGGTCAACATATTTCTACTTGGAGATTCTTCCGCTGGCTGCCAGTCAGGGGCTGGACTGATTGTAAAGGTCCTAGTGATGTGTTTTTGAAACACTGCGTGAATCCAGATGAGTTTTAGGTTCCCTATTGTCTAAGCCCAATTTTGTTTGACTGTAAAAAATGTTCAGTTTTCATTTGTTCAGAACTGCTGTTATAAACCACTATGCCTTATAGCTTTTTCAAGTCGTGAAGGATATACTTTATCCCAGATAGATTCAAAATAACAGACTCGTCACTGAATTTAGGTCAAGTCTAAAGTGACTTGTTTAATTGCTTTTCTTCAAAACTACAATATTCGTTCTATGTATTTTGTGCAGATGTGCTGGGATTTAGAAAAGGTTCTATTAAAATCTTAGCATTCTAATATTTGAGGACACTGTTTAAAATGGGCATAGTTGATAATACCAATGCATATGAATGTCATGTTATGCGGTTTTTCCTGTAACCTCAACTCCATAGATTTCCTTTTTGTATTATAAGGAAGCAAGAATTCTGTATTTCTCTAGTAATGTTGCTTCTATTAGGATATTTTATAACAATGTTTTAAGATAATTTACTGATGTCACTTTTACTAAAAATTCCTCTTTACTGAAAATGGTCCTGTCTCTGCCAATCTTACTTGAAAAAAGTCATTAAAAGACATGGAAGTATATACTTTTTACTTGTCTCTAGAAGTTGAAGTAGTAGTTAGGGCTTTTATTTCTGAATATAACATAACTATATATTTCATTTCTGTGTGTGAGTATGTGCTTATGTGAATGTATGCCTTGTATGTACAGGTGCCTGTTGAATTTAGAAGAGGTCATTGAATCTCCTGGACCTAGAGTTACACACAGTTGTCAGCGGTTGACATGGGCACTGGGACCTGAACTTAGGTCTTCTGCAAAAGCAGGAAACACTCATAATGGCTGAGCCATCTCTCCAGCTCCTAATTTAATTTCTTCATCTATTGTTATTTTCCTGTTTTCTTTAAACATGTTTCCTCTGGAATCTAGGTACACACTTACTACATGCATTGTTGTATAATTACAGTATTCTGTCCTTTTACTTATTAGTCATATTTGGTTTGTGGTAGTATCTTTATGCAAATTAAATTAGGAATTCTATTGTAAGGGAAGCATATGCTGTCACCAAGCTTTAGGTCTTGAGAGAATGAAATATTTCTTATCTCTGTGATTGTAGGCAGCATGGTCTAGGACCATGGGAATTGGCAAAGATGGTTCTTTGAGTAAAGATGCTTGCTGCCAAGCTTTATAGTCTGAAATCGATCTCCAGAATCCATGCAGTGGAAGAAAAGAAACTCCTCCTAAAATTTATGGTCTCTGCATGTGCATGTCTGTGTACATAAGCAAACACATAACACAAATAAATGAAAAAAATTAAAAACAAAATTTGAAGTTGGGAACATGTTGTCATTGATAGCTTACTTCATCTTTTCTTTAAGTTAGACTGATAGGCAAAGTCACATGTATTTTCTATGTACAGCATATTGTTTTGAAATATAGATACATTTTAGAGTAACTAACTATAGCTAATATTTGTCGCTTCACATGAAATATTTTTTTGTGGTGGGAAGACTTTATGGTTATTCCCTTATATGCTTTCAGAAATATTATTAACTGTGGTCATCATATTTTACAACAGATCTCTTGGTATTTCTTTCATCTGAAGTTGTATATACATTGATTTTCATTAGTTCCCCTTCTCTTCACAGCCTTTGTGCGGTCACCAGGCCTCTACAGTGTGCTTCCAGGAAACTGGTGATTTCAGATTCCATGTATGAAGTGAAATTATGTGGAATTTATTTTTGCTGTGCTGTTATTTCCCTTAGTACAATATCCTGGATAATCCATGTCATCCCTTAGAGTTTCATTTCTCACTTGTCAAATATGTAATAATACTTCACAACTTAGGTGACAATTTAAGGAAATACCAATGTATTTTGCAAGGTGTAAGACTATGTGAAAATATGAGTTACTTATGATCCTGGTACAATGAAATAGAACTATTATTGACAATAAACGAAGTTTTGCCGGGGATGTGGTTCATCTGGTAAAGTTATTACCTAGCACACACAAGGCCTTGAGTTCGATCCACAGCACCACATTAAAAAAGAAAAAGTTAGCTTCAATTGTCAGCTGGACATAACCGGAAAGAGGGAAACTCAGCTGAGGAATTATCCCCATTAGATTACGCCATGTGCATGGGTATGAGGCATTTTCATGATTGCTCATGACAAAGGTACACCTAGCCTACAGTAAGCAGTGCCATCCCTGGGTCAGTGAGGCCTGGGCTACATAATAAAGGTGACTGAGGAAGCCACGAGGAGCAAGCCAGCAAGCAACATTGTTCCGGCCTCTGTTCAGTTCTTTTTCCAGGTTTCTGTTTGAGTTCATCTCTGACTTCTCAGTGAGGGCCTGTGACATGGAAGTATAAGCCAGATAAACCCTCCTCCCCCAAGTTGCCTTGGGTCACGGTCTTTCCCACAGTAGTGGGAAGTAAATGAGAACTCTAACAGCAGCACCTTCTTCTCCACATCTATTTTTCCTGCTTCTTACTCTCTTCTATTTTTTATTCTGCTATTCCATTTGTTTAATCTCATAGCATATTTAATACCTTTCTTAGTATAAACAATGAGTGTGTGACTTCAGTATGGGATCATAGTAGAAAGTCAGATGATTAAAAGCCTTGAATGTGTACAGAAATATATCAGTGCATGTGGAAAATGAAAAAAGAAAAGGTATATTATTAAGGCTCCTTTGAAATATTTCACTCTAAGTTCCAAATAATAAACATGATTTCCATATTTCTAGCAGCAAAATATTAGTGATTATGTTAGGGAGATGCATCCTTCATTTGTATGCTTTTCTACAGTGTTTTCTGTAACACTAGAAAAACACTATTTTTTTCCAGCTTATTTGTGATCCATTTTTTTAATGTTATACCCAAGCTTTTATTAGTAAGGGAAGCTTGCTTTTCCATGCTTGAACCCTGTGGAGTGGGATGTGGTGATCTGGTCTCACTTTTCCATTTCCCCACCCCCACCGCCTGACACTGATCTATTTGTTGAATGGCATTCCTTCCTCTGAGAAAGACAACAGCATTTTGGAGCTGGTTAGTTTTACTTCGACTTGATATCTCATGTAGATAACTGGAAAAAGAGAATCCTAGTTGGGGAATTGCACAGATCAGATTGGCCTGTGGCTATGTCTCCAAGAGACTGTCTTGGTTGGTAATTGATGGAGGAGATACTAGACCACAGTGGGCAGCACCATCCCCAGACAGGTGGGCTTGGACTGTTTAACCATGCTAGCTAGGCAGGAGCCAGTAAGCTGCATTTCTCCATGGTTTCTGCTTCAGTTCTTGTTTGAACTCCTGCCCTGACTTCCCCCAGTGATGAACTGTGTCCTGCAAGTATAAGCCAAATCAATTCTGTCCTTGCCAAGTTTCCTTTTCTGGTTTTGCTCATGGTGTTCACCACAGCACCAGAACGCAATCCAGATGAGTTTCTTAGAAAATCATGAAAGGGCCCCTTTAACTTAGTAGACCACATCCTTGTAGAAAACAAACAAACAAACAAACAAACAAACAAAACCCAAACCAAAATTACTCAGTTAACTCAGGGCTCAAGATTGAAACAACAGAACATTTATTCCTATGAGGTGTTTTAAGTCTACAGGCATCTTAGCCTCTTGCTTCATTTTATTTTTTCCTGAGATATTAATTTAAAACTTTTTTCTTTTGTTTTGCAATAGAGCTAAGTTAATATTTTTAATTTTTTTCTTCTTCTCTCACACATAACAACCCCTCCCTCTACCACCTCTTTTCTCCCCTAGATCCATTCCTCCAGATCCTCCACTCTTCCTCCATTTCCTTTCAAAAAAAAAAAAAAAAAAAACAACAGGCCTCCCAGGGATATCAACTGAACCCAGCATAACAAGTTACAATAAGACCAGGAACAAATCCTCATATAATGGTTGGATGAGGCAACCAGTAGGAGGAAAAGGGTCCTAAGAGCAGGCAAAAGAATCAGAGACCCCACCTACTCCCACTGTTATGAGTCCTACAAGAACACCCAGGTACACAACCACGGCATATATGCAGAGGACCTAACTCAGACCCATACAGGGCCTGTGATTATTGCTTTAGACACTGTGATCCCTTATGAGCCTTCCTTAGTTGATTCTGTGGGCTGTGTTCTTGTGGTGTCCTTGACCTCTCTAGCTCCTTTAACTCATCCCCTCATCTTCTGTGGGGTTCCCTGGGCTCTGTCTAATGTTTTACTGTGGCTCTCTATGTCTGCTCCCATCAGTTGCTGGATGACACCTCTCTGATGAAAACTGGGCAAGGCACTGGTCTAGGAGTATCATAGCAGATATCATTAGTATAGCAGAATATCACTAGTAATCATTCCCTGAATCGTTTGGTTCTATCACGGGCCTCTGGGCTGTCCAGATTCCAGTTCCTGGCCATACAGTAGTGTCAGGGCATGGGCGCCATCTTGTGGTATGAGCCTCAAGTCAGGGGTTGACCACGCCCACAAATTCTGTGCCATTATTACACCAGCACATCTTGTAGGCAGGACAGAATGTAAGTTAAAGGTTTTGTGGCTGGGTTGGTGTCCCAGTCCCTCTGCTGGAAGCCTTGCCTGGTTACAGAAGGCGACTGGTTCAGGCTCCTTGTGCTCCATTACTAAGAGCCTTCTCTAGGGTCACTTGAGAGATTCCAGTGAGTTTCCACTGCACTAGATTTCCACATTGTGCCCCAAGTGCTCCTGAATTCCAGTCATTTCTCCCAGTACACCCCCTTGCCTGATACCTCCTGTTCCCATTCACACCAGCCCCAGTCCACTTGATATCTATTCTATTGCCCCTTTCCCAGGGAGATACATGCATTCCCCCTTGAGTCTTCCTTGTTACTTTGTCTGGGCCTGTGGATCGTAGCATGATTACCCTTTACTTAACAGCTAATGTCCACTTATAAGTGAACTGAGTACATACCATGTCTGTCTCTGGGTCTGGACTACCTCACTGAAGATGATTTTTTTTTCTAGTTTCATCAGTTTTTAACAGCTGAGTAATATTCCATTGTGTAAATCTACCACATTGTCTTTATCCATTCTTTGATTGAGGGGCTTCTAGGCAGTTGCCAGTTTCTGGCTATTACAAATAGGGCTGCTATGAATGTAGTTGAACAAGTGTCCTTGTGATAGAATGGAGAATCCTTCAGGCATATGCCCAGGAGTGTTATAGCTGGGTCTTGAGGTAAATCAAGTCCCAATTTTCTGAAGAACTGCCATATTGATTTCCAAAGTGGCTGTACAAGCTTGCACTCCCAGCAAGCAATTGAGTAGTGTTCCCCTTGCTCCACATCCTCACCGGCCTGAGTGTCACTTGTATTTTTGATCTTAGCCATTCTGACAGATGTGGAGTAAGGGTAACACTTCTCCATTGCTGGTGGGAGTGCAAAGTTGTACAACCACTTTGGAAATCAATATGGCCATTCCTCAGAAAACTGGTATTCAATCTATCTCAAGACCCAGTATAAGATAGAATCTCAGAATCATTTTGATTTGCATTATTCTGATTGCTAAAGATATTGAACATCTCTGTTGACTAATTTTGGTTGAAAGTCTATTTTTATTTTCGATATTAGAATGGCTACACCAGCTTGTTTCTTAGGTTCATTTGCTGTGGGATGTTCTGTATGACAAATATGTTAATAAATAAAGCACTGATTGGCCAGTAGCCAGAGAGGAAGTATAGGCGGGACTAACAGAGAGGAGAATTAAGGGAACAGGAAGGTGGAGCAGGAGACTGCCTGGAGCCGCCACCAGGACAAGCAAGATGTAAGGTACCAGTAAGCCATGAGCCACGTGGCAAAGAATAGATTAATAGTAATGGGCTAAATATAAGAGTAAGAGCTAGACAATGATAGGCCTGAGCTAATGGCCAAGCAGTTTAAATAATATAAGAGTCTGTGTGTTTATTTTGTAAGTGGGCTCTGGGACTGGCAGGACTTTGTAGCTGGAGACTGGCGGGACTTGGGAGCTGGAGAGAAGCTCTCCAGCAACATCCATTTGCTTGGAAAATCTTTTTCCAGCCCTTTATTCTGAAGTAATGTCTATTTTTGATGTTGTGTTGTATTTCTTGTATGCAAAAGAAGGATGGATCCTGTGTTCAAATCCACCTGTTAGTCTGTATCTTTTTATTGGACAATTTAGTCCATCGATATTGACAGATATCAATGACCAATGATTGTTGATTCCTGCTATTTTGTTGTTGTTGGTAGTGTGTGTGTGTGTGTGTGTGTGTGTGTGTGTGTGTGTGTGTGTGTGCGTGTGTATTTCCCTTCTTTTTGCTGGTGTGAGATTATTTATTATCTTTGTTTTCATGGGTGTAGTTAATTTTTTTGAGTTAGATTTTTCCTTCCAATACCTTCTGTAGGGCTGGATTTGTGGATAGGTATTGTTTAAATTTGACTTTATCATAGAATATATTTTTTTCTTCATCTATGGTGATGGAACATTCTGCTGGGTATAGTTGTATGGGCTAGCATTTGTCACTTAGAATCTACAGGATATCTGCCCAGGCCCTTCTGGCTTTTCGAATATCCACAGGAGAAGTTGGGTGCAATTCTAATAGGTCTGCCTTTATATGTTACTTGACCTTTTACCCTTGCAACTTTTAATATTCTTTCTTTGTTCTGTATGTTTAGTGTTTTGATTATTATGTGGCAAGGGGACTTTCTTTTCTGGTCCAGTCTATTTGGTGTTCTGTAAGCTTCTTGTACTTTTATGGACATGTCCTTCTTTTGGGAAGATTTTCTTGCAATTTTTTTTTTTTTTTTGGCCTTTGAGCTAGGTTTCTTCTTCTCTATTCCAATTATTCTTAGATTTGGTGTTTTCACAGTGTCCCACATTTCCTGAATGTTTTGTGTCAGGAAGTTTTCTTTAACTGATGAATCTATTTCTTTTATGGTATCTTCAATACCTGAGAGTCTCTCTTCCATTCTTGTATTCTGTTGGTGATGCTTGTATCTGTAGATCCTGTTCACTTATCTAGATTTTACATTTCTAGAATTCCTTCAGCTTGTGTTTTCCTTATTGCTTCTATTTCCATTTTCATGTCTTGAACAGTTTTATTTGTTTCCTTCAACTGTTTGTTTTTTTCCTTGGCTTCCTTTAGGGAATTTGTTTTTCCTCCAATTTTGGTTGTCTTTTCCTCGATTTCTTTGAGGGATTTATTCATTTCTGCTTTAAGAACCTCAATTGTTTTCATAAAGTTGGTTTTAAGATCATTGTCTTATGCTTCAGCCATGGTGGAATATTTAAGATGTATTTTACAGGATATCCGGGTTCTGGTGGCGACATATTGCCCTGCCTGTTGTTGATTGTGTTCTTACACTGGCATCTAGGCATCTGGGTTTGGGTTGATTATAGGTCTAGGTGCCTATTTCTGTGTTTCTCTTTGTTAGATGGGTGTTTTGTTCCTTGGTTTCTGTTTCCTCTCTGATCTGGCATGGGTGGTCTGTGGTTGAGTAGAGAGTCTCCACTCAAGTTGGGGGTTAGACTTCTGATGGCCTGGGAGGCCTCTTTTAAGTAGGGGGTTTCAGCCTGAGTTGGAGGCTGGAGTTCTGGAGTCTGGGGGGTGGCCTCTAGTCCATAAGGGGATCCTCTGCTGGAGCAGAGGTTCTGGCAGTGGGCGTGGCCTCTGATGGAGCAGAGGCCCTCAGCCAGAGTTGTACACTTCATTTTTTTTTTTTTTAAAGATAAAGGGACACTTATGGTGAGTTTTCTCAGAGATGAACCATATGTGTTTGCCTGCCCAGTATACTTTTCACTCTATTTGACTAGGATTTTGGGTCTTAATCATTATTACCTATTGTTTTATAAATGAAAGAATTCACAAGTGATTCTACCTCCCACCATTACTAGATAGTTTTAATGAGTTGACAGGTATATTATATTTAGAACAATGCTTGGTATCAAATACTTGTGAAATGTCTTCATTACATTAAGGACAGTTTTAACATCGAGAATGTATAGATGCATTGTCATTTACTGTATAATAAATGACCCCCAACCATTTCAACTTAAACCATAAAACCTGTACTGTTTATAGTTGCTGGTGGGTCAACCCATTGTCCCTCATCTTAAGGTGACTTCAAAGCTGTCAAGTCCAGTCTTAGTTGGGGGTGTAGTCATCATACATTCTGATAGTGCAGGGTCAGTTCTTACGTTCACCTTTATGACTATTGACAGTTCTCAGGTCCTCACAGCCTCTTGGTTAGAGAGTCATTTTCATGTTACATTGACCTAGTCATAGGACCACTGATACCATGGTCCCAACTTCCTTCAGAGTGAGTGGTGAAGAAAAAAAAAAAAGGCCACCGAAACAGAAGCCATCAATTTTACAAGGAAACAATACCATGTTACTTATATTGTATTTTACTCTTGAGACTCATACATATTACTAGGTCTTTGATATTTGAGGTGGAGCGAGGGAGGACTTAAATCAGGCCTAAATATCAGGAGGTAGGTTTCATTAGAGACCATGGTAGGAAATGCAAATATGGAGACAAATACATTTCTAGTTTGTGAATTCTAAGTGGATAGCACATAATTCACATAATTTTCTTCTGCTAAAGGAGAAACAGAGACTTCTTAAAATCTGTAGACATGTGGGGATCTCCAAGCACACTCATCTCCTTAAGTAACTGTCTCAGACGTCAGGTTTTAAGTGAACTTTTCTATTAATTCATTGTCCTTGAGAGAGAGATTAAGAGCAGTGGTGAAGTTAAAGGCTTTAAGGACGTCTCAACTCGAGATACCTTCTCTTTCCTGGCCCTCTGTGTGGCTCTGTTGCTATTACTTACTTTGTCTTTTACTCTGATTTGTGAATTTACCACACTGAATTTAGTTAAGAATATGACTTTTTGGAAGAAACGTCAGAGAAGCAAAGCACAATAGTTTCTCTGTCTTCCGGGTCCATGTTGAAGTATATGGCTGGCCAACCTATTTCCTTCAACAACAAAGGCAAGAACTGATATTTTAAGGCAAAGCATTCCATTGCTTTTATTTAGTCATGAAGTATCTAGTTAAATAATTTTACCCAGATTGATTTACTCAAATACACGTAATTGAGGTTTTTGTTGCCAATTAATTTGTGTGGACTTAGAAAAATCTCCTTGAACCTCATGCTTTATGTGATCTACTTCTGAAATGTATTTGCAAGAGAAAGCATTTTTTTCCCCTGATGTGTTTTTCAATTAGAATTCCTGTGCTTTTATCTTGCCTGACCCCTTTGAAAACCTTAATTTAAATGAAAAGCAAAGAATTCAACATTCTTCCAAGGTCCATTCTAGCTATAACATTCCTCAGTTCTGTGTTTCAAAAAAAAAAGTGCTGTTTTTCTGAATTGTAATGAGCATGGCAATGAACTCTTGTTCTCCAGGAATGCGAATTATAAGGAACAGCATCCTCACATCATTGCTACAACAACAAAATTACGTGTGCAAATTTCTTCTGATGACCAGAGAAAATAGAAAAATATACCCAGAAGAGATTTTATTGGTTAAATTAATTTTAAAACTTACATAATGAGTAAAGATTTGCTTGAAGAAGAAATTATTTTTCTGGTCTCAACAGACTGTCATAGGTTCCTATTTTAATTCTTTCATATTAATTCTGGACCCATTGGATTCATTATTGTTTTTGTAATATATCATCCCCTTTCCCTCCTCATTGACCTCCTGTCCTCTGCCCATGCACATGCCCATAGCTCCCCATCTAGAAACAGAAAGCAAGATTGGAAATTTTCTTTGATCATTGCCATTTCCTCAGAACACAGGCCTAGAAACATCTTTTTAATCACTAGAAATAATTTTCAGCCCTCAGTACTTGAATGTAGACTCTGATTTTTAAGTTTCAGGAGTCAGCCTTCTACCTTAACTCTTACAAAGTGACCAGCAGGCTTCATGGTCTGATGTGATTGTAAGATATCAGAAGTGATGATTTTGGTTTGTTTTGATTTCCTTGTAAGTTGCTGATATTTACTTGTGATACCTCTATACCATTTGCAGAATTCACTGCCTTAGCTTTGCTGTTAGCTTGAGAAATGGTCTCCAACGTGCACCTGAAGGCTTCAATTCAATTTGTTTTTCTCCTGTTTCTGCCTCACTAGTACTGAGAAATAGGAGTGTAATCTCATGTCTGGCTACCCTGGCTTTCTTAAAAATAAAAATTAAACCTTCCTTTTTATGTGTATGGAATGTTTTGCCTACATGTATGTATGTTAATGCACTATGTGCATGCAATGCATTTGGAAGCCTGTGGATCCCCTGGGACTGGAGTTACACTTGTTATCCATCATGTTGGTTCTGAGAATCAAACCTGGGGGTCTCTGGAAAATCAACAAGTGCTCTTAACTGCTGAACCATCTCTCCAATCCCTACCCTAGCATTCTTGATACAACACTTAATTGTCATTCTTTTTCTCTTAGTATTTTATGTACTGTCAATATACCTCCTTCATTATTTCAAATGTTTTGCAGTGGGCCTTATTTTCAATCTCTGTAGCCTTTTCTATCTGAGCTTTAACCATTTGTTCACTTGTTCTGCTTTCCTGGGGTATTATTGAACCTAGGGCCTGGCGTGCTTGGCAATTATTTTCTTCCTTTGATGAACACCCTCCGTTTTAATTTCTGATTCTAATTTCTTTTGAATTCTGCTTCCACTTTTGCTTTAGAGAATTTTCAATAGTAAATATTTGTTGGATATACTGATTATTGAGTAAAATATCAAAAGGAAATTTGCTAAAAAACTCATAGTTATTTGTAAAGCAACATGCTTATTATTAATACTTGGTTCTAACCCAATTGGTAATTTCAAAGAAATCTAAGAGAGACACAGATCTCACAATACCAATGAAAACCGGTTTAGATTTTAAATTCTATGGCTAACAGCATAAAAGTGGAGCCTGGGGCCTATGCTGGGACACTCTGCTCAGCCTTTCAGCCTTGGTGTAGGGAGGAGGAGACTGGACCTGCCTCAGCTGAGTCTACCAGGCTGGGCTGACTCCCCAGGGGAGACTTTGCCTTGGAGGAGGTGGCAATGGGGGGTGGAATGGGGGGTACTGCTGGGGGGTGAGAGGAGGGAGGACGGGGGAATCCGTGGCTGATATGTGAACTTAAGTTAATTATAAAATAAAAATATTTTTAAAAAGTGGTTGCGTGAGAAAACTGCTGTCACCGTGCCCACCCGGAAGCAGTAGCTGCCATTGTTTCCGGCTTCTAAATGGAGACAATACCAAATCAAGAATCTTCCCATTTGGGGACTCATCTGTGGAGTCCAGGATGTCTCACTCCAGAAGCTTCCCATTTGGGGACCGATCTGTGAAGTCCAGAATGTCTCACTCCACATTCTTGCTCAAGAAGCAGTTCTGCTCTGTCTGCTGTAACCCGCATCAGCTAAATGGATGATCATCCTCTTGCCACAGAACTTAACTTCCAGCAATCTTGAATGCCTTTTTGATTTGCAGACCTTTAATGACATATAGAACTATAGATAATAGATAGGTTACAAGAGACCGATTAAAAACATTTTTTTCCAGCTTCTGTTATGCAAGAAGGCGTACCAGCAGGGGACATTGAAATATTCTGAATGAGGCAGTTCATGTATTTATCCCAGTTTTTGTTCAGTCAGTAACTATATACTTCCTGCTTCTGTTCTTAAACTTCTATAGAACAGTGATATTGAAAGATCCCCAGCCTCCCCGCCTAGACTAGCTTAGCTTAGCTGCGTTTGAATAAAGCCTGAGAGGTACTGAGGAGCTCAGTTAACGGACAAGAGCATTTGTGGTTAGCTACCTGGCCCCGGAGCGAGGAGCTAAAAGGTCAGGAAAAGGTCAGGAAAACCCCCTGCACCCTAGACAACAGCCCAGACAGTAGGCGTGGCAAGCTCGGGGAGAAACCACGAGCTGCCCTGGGTTTGAACCTGGCCTCATCCGCATCATCCAATCAGAGCTGGCCTCATTTGCATCATCCAATCAGAGCCCTGTAACCATGCATCTCGCTTCCCCGACCCTATAAAAACCCTCTGCTCCAGCCCGTGGGCGCGCCAGTCACTTGAGCTTCTTGAGAGACTGCGTCGCCCCGGGTACCCGTGTTCCTGAATAAAGCCTCTTGCTGTTTGCATCCGACTCGTGGTTTCGGTGTGATCCTTGGGCGAGGGTCTCTCCTGAGGGAAGACTGCCTTCGGGGGTCTTTCAATATGAACAGAAAGGCTTATACCTCTCCTCATGAAGCCTCATCATACAAACAGAAGAACATGTTATCTCTGAAAAGAAGTCCAAATTCTCATTGGTCTCTTCATCTGTTGCTTGATAATATCCATTCCACTGTCCTTCTTGTTGCTGTAACAATATAATGTTTAGCGTTTGTGGAAAGTTGAAGATCCTATGTAAAGACAGAGGGAACAGGGAGGAAAGATAATGTATAATAAGAACAGCAAAGAGTAGATTAGTTTTTTACAATCTTATTAGTCTACAACCTGATGAATGACATAACTGTCATTTATAACCTATTCTTTTTTCCACCTATCTTAGTCAGTCAGTGTTCCTGAGAGACATAAAACAGAACCAATAGAACTATAATATGTATGTGTGTGTGTGTGTGTGTGTGTGTGTGTGTGTGTGTGTGTGTGTGAGAGAGAGAGAGAGAGAGAGAGAGAGAGAGAGAGAGAGAGAGAGAGAAATCATAAGAAAAAGGTTCATACAGTTATGGATCTGCAACAATTATGGATCTGCAAATAGCAAATTAGATATCCCAAAGTCTCAGTAATAAAAATGTTGGTAAAAAATCTGGTGATATCAAGAAATGCTATTTCTGACTGAATCCAAAGTTTATTAAGACCAATTTTTTCCATCTTAATTATTCAGGTGAAAGTAATTCTCCCTTTTTCCAAAGAGAGCCAATGTTTAATAATGTTTAAAATTCAGAATTTAACAAAACGATAGCCAGAACCACTTATACTAGAGAAAGTAACCTATTTACTCACTGCAATAATTAAATATTAATCTCACAACCTCACAGACATATTCAAAATAATTTTTAACCAAGTACCCGAGTACCTTATGACAGTTAGACTGACCCACACATTTAACCATCATACTAAGCATTCCAAACTTTCCTTTCTTCTGATAATGTACTGAATGCCAATATTTTCCCTGGGCAGATCATCTTCACCATAGGAAAACTGAGAGTAACCCACCTTCACTGTGAAATTGACTCTTGAGCCATGTATCAGAGTAATTGATATCTTAGATATACACACATTAGCAGACCCAGGGTCTGACAGTTTCCCTGAATCTGCATACTTTTATTTCCCAGTACTCATCTACACTAGCAAATACTCCAAGGGTCCTGTTGAAGCCTAGGAGGAGGAATTATATAATGTATATTGATGTTATTTATCACAGAAACCTTTTAAATGATATCCAACCTCATGTTCTTTCTGGGACATGAGTATATGAATTTATTTAGTTATTACTATTGGAGCATCACAAGATTTTACTGAGGGTTCTCAACTTAAATTTGCCAGAATGACATGTTTTTGGACAGGGGGTAATTTAGAATATTAGGTGTATTGTGATTAACTAGATACTGTCCACAGTCTTCCTGATATTAAACCTCACATTTTACTACTCTGTGTCCAATGTGTATTATGATAAAAGACCTATATTTTTGCTAACAGTTAAATGGCAGTTGGCTAAGCTAGAAATGTATTTCATTAGAAGCATCTCCCATTTATATCTACATATTGTATCCTTTGCTTGTATATTTTTCTAAGTCTTGATACTAGTACCAACTTCTGAGCTCTTAGAAGACAGAGTTAGATGGTGGAATGGTACATCACATATTAAGACACACTGCATCCTTCAAATTGTGTATATTCGTATAGCACTGTTAAAAATTGCTAGTATTTCAACTTCATTCATCATGGGTCCTGATGGAGTCTAGACTACATCAAACACATCGAACGAACAATCAAAATTTATAGTAGCCCATCTGACTTTCTTTGTCCAATTAATAGTCCTCAGACTTTTAAAAGCTGTTTCCTAGTCAAAATGCCTAGTTTTCAATCTTAGATTTTTCTTATTAGATCATTCATATTGAATAAATGCTTACTCTTCAATTACCTTAGCTTTCTAACCTGCACAATAAATTTACAATTATATATATGTAACTAATTAATTATGAAAACAATTAAAGTGATTAGAATCTTATATAGCATGAAATAATTGTTCAATAAATGGTAGATACTGTTTTATTGAAGGTAGATCAGTTTCTCTAGTTTGCCAATACGACTCTTCCTCCTCGTGTTCTCGACCATGACTTTTTTATACTAGCCAGGTATTTCAGTTTGGATAAACTGGACTCCAGTATTTCCAGACAGATCTCTCACTTTTGCACATTGATATCTTTTTTTTTTCTGACATGTTCTCTCATAGAATGCTGATTATCAGGGTTTACACATCTCATGATGTTCCTAGCAAGCGTTGTTGCTGTTGTGAAAACCTTCATGCTCGAATTCTTTCTGAATTTGGTCTTCCCTCCAAAAAAAAGCTAACTACAAGTTGTTTTCTCCCCATTTTGGAAATAATTGTTTATATTATTGTTGGAAATAAAATGTTTGGACATTTAGGCCTGTTTCAAGTGAGTATCTACTGTGTTAAAGCAGGTCTTCTCACCGAATGAAAAATCTGTCAGTGAAACAGACATAAACACAGACAGTTTCGATGCAGTGACTAGGTTCCTAAGGTGACGGCCAGCGCCACTTAAGAGTTTAGAAGATGGTGTTGGGAGATGGTTCAGAGGGTACAAGTTCAGTGGGTTTGTGAAAATACAAGGACTTGGATCCCTAAGTAAACACAGGCTGTAGCTTGCTGATAACCCTAGCACCTGAACTGTGGTCATATATTGTGTACCCTAATAAAACCTGCCTGAAAATCAGAGAACAGAACACAACCACTAGATTAAATATAGATACCAGGCAGTGGTGGCACACACCTTTAATCCTAGCATTCAGGAGGCAGAGATCGGTCTGGATCTCTGTGAGTTCAAAGCCACACTGGGCTACATGAGATTGACTCAGTCTAGGAGAGAAACAGAGCCAGGCAGTGGTGGCACACACCTCTAATCCCAGCACTTGAGATCTTGCACCTTTTAATCCCAGTGTTTGGGAAGCACACATGCCATTAATCCCAGCACTAGGAAGGAAGTGATGACGGGGCGGAGAAAGGGTTACAAAACGTGAGCGACAGGAACTGAAGCCTTTTCATGCTGAGGAGTCCCAGAGGTAAGATGTGGCAGTGGCTTGTTGCTTTGCCTTTCTGATCTCCAGGCAAATTTTATTAGGGTACACAATGTATCAGCACACTGAACACACATGGGCAACCACACATATATGGGCATGCCCACATATGTGCATGGACATCACTCATACCTACGCAAGCAAAACAGTCCAAACGAGTTAAGAAGTTACTTTATTCAGCTCAAAAAGATGAGATTCTAGTGAAGTCTTCTTGGAGGAAGTGATAGAAAATCCGAGTTGCCAAAAAAATCTCTGTGAAGTTAAACCAGGTGATGGTTGGTGAATATGAGAAAATAGTAGAATAGTCAATGCAGAACTTTCAAAGTCAACTGCTGATGATGGGGGGAAGGAGGACATGCTGAACACAGGATAAAGGAAGATATCACCTCACAAACTGAGTATGTGGAAGTAGGGAACTTGGGTATTTTCTTAAAAGCCAGTGAAGTCTTTTCTGTAGATTTTTAATTTAGATAATCCATCTTTGTAGTAGCATAGAGTAGAGAACAAAAGAGATTAATTTAAAATGTAATGCCATTATTTAGGTAAAAAATAGAAAGGTTATAAATAATAGAGACAGGTAGAGAAGAAGGAATACATTTAAAAATTATTCATGAAAAACATTAGAACAGCTTTGTGATCAATTAAATCTGGGAGGAGAAGGAGGAGGAGATAAATATAATCTTTTATGTTTCATTGGGGGTAGCAAGGACATTGGCAATGCTAGAGAACATTACTTACATCTCTAGCTGTCTAGCATAGAAGGCTAAAGAACAGGCTTCCAGTCAGCCTTGAAAACATACATACAAGTAATATTATGTGGACCAAACAGGTTACATTTAGGAATCTATATGTATATCCTTATACATATATTCATGCAATAGCAATTATTAAGAAAAAGATAGCATGAATTTGAAGGAGAGTGGGAAGAGTTATATGGGAGGCTTCATAGGGAGCTATGGGAAGGGAGATGTGTTGTAATCCATAAGCTCAAAAATAAAAAATAAACACAAACAAAAGGCAAGGATTAATATGCTCACACTGTGACCATTGCTGAGTACACCCTGATGGTCTAAGCTCACTAACACAGAGATACATACCACTTCCCGTAAGCAGGAATGTGGAACATGTCTACCACAGTCCTTCAATTTTCATCTTGTTAAATTCTTTTGACATTTCTAATCAGATTCATCAAGCCTCTGAAACTTGTGCTTTCTTTAAAAATGCTTGGGAAAACAGAAGCATGTGTGACTAGTCTTGATAAAGCTACTTATGAAATATTTAGTCACATAAACCAATGTAAGGTTTACTAAATAAAGCTGAAGAACAAAGAATTTAACTTTTCCTCTATGCTAACACTAATGGGATGATAAGGAAGGAATGGGCAAAGCTCTTCTCACATTCCATTAGAACATCTCATTAGGAGATTATAAAGGGTTAAGACCTGATTCAAAACACAGTGAACTGGTCACCTTCAATGGACAGAGTGAAATGAGACAGAAATGGATCACAAGATGTGAAATGTCATTAAAAAGCATTTTATAAAGCCTGGCTGGATAAATGTACAAAACTGTCCAAAAAGTGTTGGCTGTTTTTTTTCCTCTATTTGGCATTAAAATATTTGATACCCATCTTCTCCCTCAGAGATTTATAATTGTATTCACCTTCAGCAGTAGGATAACACATATTCTCTCAGATTCTCATGTCTGTCAATGAAGTGAAAAGCACCACTAGCAAGCATAGGAAGCAGCCAGTTCTATTAATTAAGGCTGTTATTAGCCACTTTGATCTATAAATTCAAGACATTAAAGCTCTGTTGATTTTTTTTTTCTATAAGGAAACACACAATAATGCCAGCTCTGAAAGTCTTTGCAAAGTTGACAGTATTTTCTTTGGGGAGGAAATTTAAACACATCGCAGTGAAAACAAGGACTATGCTTTGCACAGTAAAAATATTTAAAAAATTTAAAAATAGTAGACAAATTTTGGTGCCTATAAACTGGTTTTTAACACTTAATGAATTTATGCAATAACTGATAAGAAAATGAATATAGACTAATCTAAAGAAGAAATGGAGCATTGCTCTGATTTAAGATTTATTTTTGAAAAGAAACGCATGTGCAGTTTCCATTAGATTTATGGAAGAATACAATGTTCACAGAACTTAAATGCTGTGGGCTACTCATTCGATTTTGAACTTCTGTTTAGTTCCTAGATAACTTTCCTCTTTCCAGACCACTATGTCCTTGAAAAGTTAATTTTGTTTTATCTCTAGATAGAGGAGGCTTCACATGACAATGGAATTTGAAAGCTTCCCAGGTAAAGATCCTTCAAAGAATAAGCTACTCATGCCAGCTAAGGATAAAAGTCAACAGTTTATACCACTCAATTGCTTTTAAGATTTTCATCAAATGCATCCCCTGCAGTGGAAACTTACCAGAGAAGCTTCCCAGCAGAGTTACAATCATAAGACAATGACAATGTTGCCTTTGTTTCTCTGAGCTTTCAGACAGAAGAGACAGCAAGCTAACCCTGTATCAGCGTACTTTCTTCCTCTTTTGGTGTAGGAAAAAAAAGCCTTCTACCCCAAGGTACATGACATTAGTCCCAATTTAAGCAAAAGACACTTCCTTTCTGTTATCACCCAGAAAAACAGAACTTTATTCTGAGTGTTTGTAGTTTATGGATTCTGATACGAATATATTATGTGTTTACTCAAGGACAATACTTTTTTAAAAAGAGAGTTTATTGCAATTTTAAAAGCAAATATAAACTTGTGGTTCTTTTTAACTAATACCTTTTTTTATCATGACTGGATTTTTAACTTGAACAAACAAAAGTGTATCTTAGCAGTGATTACAGCATATTTAAACATAGCATGCTTGTTAATATTATAGAGGCTTTCTTTTCTTTTTTTTTCTGGATGCTGCCAACCAATGGTCACCCACTGACCAGTGCTTCAGAAACTACCTTAAGTAAGAGAAACCCTCTCTCCACTCGTGTTTACTCGTGAGATGGTTCATCAAGGAAGCAAAAGTATGAAAGGGACATGATATAGCAGTGTTCTCAAATGAGTCGGGATGCTTAAAACCCACACTTTTGCTGCTTTTCCCCAAACATAGGGAGTGCTATGCAAGAACTGTCTTGCATGCTACAAGCTCATAAAAGGTGAAATGTCTTCTCTTAGCTATGCAATGAGGAGACATTTTCTCCATTCAATTGCCTCCATAAGATTTCATTTTAAAAAAATTCCTTGATGTTGGCACAAAAGAGACACTGCCATCACTTCACTTGGGACAAACTGTATTAATTTGGCTAAACTTCAGCTGGGTTAATTACATTTTGTCTATTTCATTTTTTCTGACTCTCATATTTCTTTTTTTATACATATAAGTGATATATTTTAGTAGAAGATATTAAACCTCTGTTACATTTAATTTTTTTAAACTTTCTGAATCTTAAGAATTGTCATATTCATTTCTGTGTAAATGGTTTTGACTAGGATTAAATTGAAGATAAATTGTTATGCTATTTTAAGATAGTCCTTATATCATAGGTAAATACATTCACGGCAAATCTCTACTGCTGTGGTTAAAGGAATACTGGAGCTATGGTAAAAATAGTTTCATAAAGAACAAAAACCATCAATGCATTTAGCGGCGATACTGAAGGAGTTAAAAATAAACTGCTCTGGCATATTGACCATTTTGAATTAAATGGTCACTTGGGAGAACAGCAGGTATAAGAAGGTCATTCTGATACCTTTTCTGTTTCTGAAAGGCATGGGGTGAGAGTCCTAGGTGAAGGGCCTCTACCCTAAAACAAAAAGAATGGCATTTCTCAAGGAGTAAGTGTCAAGATCAAAGGGTTCTGCACTGACCTTGTTAAGATAACTCTTACCTTAAAGCCTCTCCACATAATTTGTCTGTTTCTTCATAACTGACTCTTCTTTCTTTGTCCAGCTCACTGGGTCAGTAATTCTCTCTGGTGTACTGAGTCTTTATTATTACTATTGTGGTTATTTTATGAAGGCTCCCGTGGTATGTAAAAAATGTGAATAAGTGATTTTTCATTGTTTTTCTGCCTTATGCTAATTTCATTCTGAGACACGTCTAGGACTCTTGAGGATGAAGGTGGGATATTGTCTCTTGTGTTAAAAATGCAAAAATGTCTTGCTTTCCCCTGGCCCCTCCCGCTCCTGAGGAAAGTTCACATTGGAGGACGCTAACACAATCATGAGAGGGAGGAAAGAGGCAGGGATGGGCTTGTACTTGTTTTCTTTGTCGGTCTGGAAACCAAGATGTTGCCTCTCCTTCCACAGTTGCCGCGCTGTACCATGGGTATCAGGTGAGCTCCCAGCAGCCTTCGGTTTGCCCGTTCGTGTTCAATATATCTCTCAGCTTCATTCCCCTTCCGCAACGTCGTCAGTCTTGTGAACTTCAGTTACTGCTTCGGGTATTTCTTCTAAGTCATCTTCATATATTCTGTCTCCTAAAGAGCAGCAAGGATTTCCAGGACTCTGTCATTAGTATTCCTGTCAGCTCTTAGGTCACCTGTAATTGGTGGAGAAAAATTCACATTCTTGTAATCTAATGTACAAGTGCATGAAAGCATCTTTAGACACTTCGACTTTACACTTGTACCATGTAAATAATATCAAAGGAATATATCATCCCCTAAAATATAACTTCAGGACCATTCCCATGCCCCCTCTCCCAACAAGCCTGCTGCCCTAGGTCCTGGCAGCTGGCACTTCTGTGGGTTTGGAGGAGCTCCCTTGTGGCTTAAAGGTCAGAGGACAAAACCTTCACAGAATAAATTTAGACCACATTAGGAAAGGCCAATGAAAGCAGCAATACTGAATTTACTGTAGATTGCTAATAAAACCAACTTGAAGCCCGTGGGGACATGCTAGATTTTAGTTATAGATGACCGATGTTTGTTGTTATTTACTGTTTGGCGAGTTTCCCTATAGAACTCAGGTTAGCCTGGACTTCATTACGTGGCTCAAACTGGGTTGAGCTTGTCATCCTTCTCCCTCAACACAACAAACGCTGACTACAAACCACCATGTCTCGCCAAGAAAACTGATTTTTACATTGTGTTTACTTAAACCACTTACTGTTTTTTTTTTTTAAGGAAATCAGAAAATTCTTATAGTGCATATGATAATTTCTTTTCAGCATTGTATAAGTATCTACTAAGTAAATATATAGGGTTTTCTTCCCCTTGAGAGATTCAGACAATATGAATTCTAATAAATTATGAAACGTTAGAGAAACAAATTTGGATTGGTTTTAGTGCGTGCGTGCGTGTGTGTGTGTGTGTGTGTGTGTGTGTGTGTGTGAGTGTGTGTATGAGAGAGAGAGAGAGAGAGAGAGAGAGAGAGAGAGAGAGAGATGGAGAGACAGACAGAGACAGCAACAGAGACAGACAGACAGGCAGACACCAAGAGACAGGACAGAAAGTAAACAGGTAATAACTTGGTTTAAGTTACAGGCTTTACAGTGTTTTGTAAGAGAAAATTATTCATTACTCCTCAAAGGGCATTCACGAAAGCATCCATAATCCATGCATTGTACAAACCTGTTTCAAGCTCTCATTTTGGGCAAGACTGGTTACTTTGTGTTGGGCATTATGCAAAGCTGCATAAGACAAGGTAGCTGTACTTAGTGGATATCCAGTTAGCTAATATTAATGCAGTCACTAGGACACTAAAATGTAGTATTACAGTATTAAATTGGTGATTTTATAGATAAAGTTTTCAAGATGGAAAATTAGCTAAGATTATTTACTGTATCTGGAACCTATTTCTAGACATCATCATCTACTAACATACAGGATGAAAGAAATTTATGTTTTTACTTTAAACAGTCAGTTAGGTTTTTTTCTATACCTTCTTGAATTACATCACTTTGGTACCATATGACCACATACAATTGAGTCTACCTCTATTTTTGAAATTCATCTCCGATTAAGCCACTTTAGGACAATTTTATGCATTTAAAATCATCTTAAAATGTTTAAAACAAACTTCAATGTTTAGCAAAGTTTCTGTATAGCACTTAGGTTATAGAAGAAACCAATGCCATTTGGTAGTGGGGTCAGCTCTGTTTGTTGCAAAGAACTATTGTGGATCGCTTCTTTTCTGGGAATGGAGAGCCAGATGGCATGTAGTTGACTAAGTGAGCCAGGAGACCTCTGATCGGGACAACACAGCTGCTTTGGAAGGAAGGACTATGATGAGGTGTTTATGGTGACCCTACTCTGCAAAGCTTTTAAAAACACTTAGTTTTTTTAAAACTGAGTATAAATACCAAGTAGTAATGCACTGGATTATTCTGCACAAGTGGGTAAATGTAGTGTTTCTTTCTAAAAATAAGTCAACATTATTAGAAAATTGTGGGGAAAACAGTTTTTTTTTTTAAACTAAAAGTACTCATTCATCAGTAGTACTCATCAATAGTATTCATTCATCAATAGGAGGATATTTGCATAAAATGGAACAAGAAAGATATTTCCAATAAGCAACATTTTTAACATCCTTATCCTGAACTGCCGTGTTTTGGACCGTGAGGATATACAGATCAAGCTTCTTTATGCTTAGAGTAATGTGGCTAAAATATTCAAAAAGCACTGATATACCATCCTAATCATCACAATGGCACTAGATGTAAGTTGTGTAATTTCTTGGACATAAGAATGTAACTTATTCTTTTTTTTTTTTGGTTTTTCGAGACAGGGTTTCTCTGTGTAGCTTTGTGCCTTTCCTGGAACTCACTCTGTAGACCAGGCTGGCCTCGAACTCACAGAGATCTGCCTGCCTCTGCCTCCTGGGTGCTGGGATTAAAGGCGTGTGCCACTATCACCTGGCTGAATGTAACTTATTCTTAACTCACTATTCTCCTCCTCTGAGGTACTGTTTGCTTATGACTTTACAATGACTTGCATCTGCATATCTTTATTTCAGGGCTGTAATTCCATTATAGATTTTATAAACATTTCCATTTTGAAGGGGAGACACCAACTGTGTTAGTCACATTTCCTAGAGAATAATATATATTATAAAGAGGATTTATTTGATTGGCTTCCATGATACGGTTCTGTAGTCTACAAATGGTGCATGCATTGGTGGAGGAGGAGAAGCTGCACTTAGATCTCAGTCGTTGCCCTTGACAACGAAGTTGAAGGCCTTAGCAGACCCAATCTGCATTTGTGGATCTGGAAGATGCCTGGAGGGTCACTGGTGTTCAGCCCATGTTTAAAGGCTGAAGAAACTGGGTTCTGGTGTCAGTAAAGAAGGACTGTAGTAGCAGGGATATTTCCTTGGACAGCTGTGACTCTGGGCTGCTGGTAGGAAGGTACCACTCACTCTGGGGGGAGGAGCTTCTCATATCAATTAATTCTTTCTAGAAACGCCTTCCCAGACACTCACAAAGGAATACCTTAGTTGATTCCAGATCCTTCCAAGATGACAATCAGGACTAATCATCAAAATACACTTAAGAACAAAAAAATAATTTACCACCACCCAAAGGTCAGCTATAATGTGACCCGTGGAGGTAGTTAAGTCAGAGCTAAAATTAGACCCGGCAGTTTTAATTTCAAGGAAAGGCGCTTTCTACTTCATAGGTATCATCAACTGTTATGAAACCGTTACAGTGTGATTTCAGTGATGTGTACCCTGTGGTGCCTTTGATTTTTATCAATTGACCAGGTATAGTTTTTCTGTTGGTAGTAGTATTAATGGATACAAATATGTTGTTTCCATTTTCAGAGTTCTCTGTTGTTATATTAGTTCATTTAATTCTTGCAATAAGCCTTGTGCCGGGAGTTCTACTAATTCATTTAACAGGCAGGAAGAGGGATTTACTTAACTTCTTCTGGGAACAATACTAATATCTTATGATACACAAGCCCATTTCATATTCACAATATCACCATATTGTCATTGTGACTGTCATTTGTGGGGAAAATTGAGGCCCATAAGAGTTAAAATAGCACAGCTGATATATCCAGTAAGTCTACTAAAACCAAAATCTAGTAAAATAGAGTAAAACTGCCTACTGCAAATGTCCACCTCCTGCTTTATGATATGCTGTCTGTCCCATAGCAACTGGTTACAGCTGTGATTCTGCTTTACTGAAATCCCAAAGATGGATGCAAGCCTAAGCAATCCTGCTACTGTCAGGGAATGTGACCCATGCTACCTCTGTTACCCAGAGGAGCATTGCTTCCTCTGGAGAGTAGCAAGTTTCTCAGCATTGCTTGCTCATAATTTACCCCCTTCCACCTTCTTCTATCAGCATGTATCTCTGGGATACATGCTGGGTTGTTTAGTTTCTCCAAGTGTTTGTAAATACAAGTAAATCTCCACTTGGTGTATTTCGGCAAAAGCATGAAAAGCAAAGGAGAGATTGGCAGGTAGATTGTAGAAGGTGGGGATGTGAACAGTCCCTGCTTCCTAAAGCATCACTATATAGTTTATGAACTGTTCGTTGTTCTTATTCTGATGATTTTGAGAATCACTTGACCTAATTGTTGGGTGAGCAATTGATTACATAGTTCCTGTCTAAAGATAGATAGTATTTATGAAGGACCCAAATTCACTCAACGACTTCAACATTATGGGAGTAGTATAGAGTCCAAGAAGAGACAGCTCTTGTCCAAAAAGACAAAGCAAGGGTCACCATACATTAATTGTAACAGCATTTTTGTTCAATGGGAAACAGATAATTTGATATAGATTTAAAAAATAGCTGCAAGAAAGAGTTGTCATACCTGAGATTCTTCCTGGATGGTTTGCTGTTCCTGAGCAATGTACTGTGTATCATGGTTAGTAAAATAATTGATTTGATGCTTTTGCAAACACTCTTAGAATGCTGAAGTGCTTGGTGAGGATCAAAATTTTATTAGTCCCCAAACATTTTGAGTGCCTAATTGTGTATGGAATCTTGGAGGCATCATAATAACTGGGAAATGTCTTCCCTGGTTTCTTCCCTGGTATGTATTTATAGTCTGTTTCCACAATAACAAATAAATGAATAGACAGCTAACTATCCAGTTGATTTATGTTAAGTGACTGTGAAGTAGTAATCATAATAACTGCCACATAGAGAATTTAGTCATTTCAGTCCTCTGAATAATCCTATGGAAGAGATACTATATTTAACTCTATTTCACCAAGGAGGACATTAAGGCTTTGAAAACTTTTAAAAACTTGACAAAGTCTCCATAACTAATAGACGCTGAGGACTAATCCTCATGATCATTATTTTGTTCCTTTTGTTTGAGAGAGAAAACAGAGATGACTAGGTGTCTACAAATGGAATTTTTTGAATTTTATTATACTATGTGCTTTTTAAAACACACAAATGATGCAAAATTCAATAGAAACATTGCACATTTTTCTTTCTTTCATTTTTTAATCCAAGCTATGAGAAGTGTACTTTCACCTTGAGGATATTTGTCACTAACAGAATCATGATTTTAGAGTGGATTGTATTGACTTTTGTCTAAACTATCTAGGGAAATACACTCTTTTATTTTCCTTTAACTATCATAGAAATGATATGGGCTTTATGTGACATTTCCATTTTCATCAATATATACCCAACCATGTTCTTAGTTGTCCCATCAGTATCTTCTCTTGTCTCCTCCTTCCCCTCTTGTGTACTGTGGTCCTCTTCATAGAGAGTCCCTGCTCTGGTTCAACAAGTTCAAAGCCTGATCAGTTACAGGATAGGCAACCAGCGCCATCCTGTCTTTCTTCAAAACGACCAACCCTAAACAAAGATGCATTAAAGACTATAAAACTCCAACCTCAAGGAGAAGTGGCGTTTGAGCGTCTACATACCCCCTCTTCTTTGCTGAGGGTCTTTCTCTCTATGCTCCTGCTGGGTGTAAGTCTCCTCACCCCTAATAAAGCCTTTCTTTAACCCTGAAAAAAAACAGCGCCACCTACTGCTTTTATGCTAAGACAACACATTTTTGAAGATAGACTATTTTCTTTCAGTGGCAAATTTATCCTTTGTATAGGTTCCTATTTCCATTTCCTCCATTTCCAATGCTTGCATTTTTATGTTTCCTGTGTAGCCAACTAGTACATGTTTAAAAAAATCTAATTTAAAGAATGTTTTGAATAACATTCAAGCATTAAGAATTATAAGTTCAAACCTTGAGAAAATGATGAAAGATAAACTCAACTTCTTACGTAACCTTTAAAAGTATTCTATTTGGTGGTTTCTGTAAAGCATATGATTCTAGCACTGACTGCAACAACCAGATCACCTCTGGTAGTTGTATTCTTTCCAAACAGCTCCTGTTTTATACTAGGTGACCAAGAGCCATCTCACAATATGGATGACATGATAGGATTGAAATATAAAGTTGGCTTAGATATGAACAAGGTCAGTAGCCTAAGGAATGGAACCACCAAGGCTATTCAGACAGAGTGAGGTCAGAATGTGACCTAAGATTAATATAATATCCATGTGAAAGGAACAAGCTATTTAGGGTTGTTGTCTGGAGAAGGAAACATGATTTTGAAATTTGTAACTGGAAAACATGAAGAAAGGTGGAAGAGAATACTTGCAGATGACTCTCATAGGCATAACTGTACACATCTGTATGTGCAGTAGGTAATCAATGTTCCCTGTTTATTAATGTGTTGTCCAGTGACATGCCCAGGGACATCTAAATCAAGTGACCTCAATGCCAAAGCCAAATCCTTTTTTTCTTTCTCTTTATTTCTTTGTTTTATTGAGACCAGCTCTACTTTGCCACATCAAGTATGTAAAAAAGGACACAGACATTTAACATCAAGTGGGATATATAAGGAAAATTATGGATTGTATGGATAAATGTGTTTATTATTTTTATTAAGTATTTTGACCTATTTTGTAGAATAGAAGAGCCAGTGATGGAATCTCTTTTCTACTTTCCAATTCCAATTGCATCCAGGAGAGTTGATTCTTAGCTGGAACAACACTGGCACCTGGATTAAGACCATCTCTCTGTAACTCAGCAACACTGCATGGTGTGTGCAGTTTAACAAAACTATTAAAATGTGGTGTTGTTTCAAAAGAAAACTAAATGAAAAGAACACTGTGTGTGATAGACACTGGAAAGAAGCATGCTAGGATAGAATTGATGGCCTGTGATGGGAGTAGCCGCTGTGCAGATACTGAGGGATGCTCTGGGTCATACTGTCCTGATGCAAAATAATGAGCTGTTTCTCATCTGTGCTAATGTCTTTAGCAAGTGGGTGCTCAGTGCACCCTTACACATTTTTTAAATTTTTGCTTTTCCATGCTCAATTTGAAAATTTCCAAACCTTAATGCTCCCCCCTTCGCTTCCCCCAAGTCTCATTGTAAATTTTATTAAAAGTGGCCAGTAGGACCAATGTCAGCCTGGATGCTTTGATGGTTAGATATTTCTTCTGTCAAATATACTAGCGTATCATTTTAAAATTCATTATTTTTCTTTAAACTCAAGAGCATGGACATAATGAAGCCAGGGTCTTTGCAATAGTAAAACAAGGATGGCTTTTTGCCTCAGTTCATAGCCAATGCTCACTCCCATCTGTAGCCTGTTCACTAAGCCGCCAGTTTTCTGAGCCCTCACCAGAACGGTGTGTAATATAGTTTCTGACACATTCTCGACCTTTTTCATCCTCTGCCCATTGTAATCTCAAAGTTGTCTGTATATTTCCAGGTAGGGTTCTTGCAATGATGCTGTTCTGGATACTGTTTCTATAGTACTCCATTTTCTGTGCCTACAATGAAATGTCAGAGGCTAGGTGCTTTATGAAGAAAGCAGGGTTCATTTAGTGAGCACTTCTGAAGTTTCAGGGTATTTCTTCAGTGTTAGTTCTGTGGTTGCGAAGGTTTTAAGGTGTAACACACCATAGTGACATTATGTGTGAGAGGGAGAGAGTGCATGATGTGACCTGAAGCCAGAGAGATCTAGGAAGTGCCAGGCTTGCCTTTTTTTTTTTTTTATAGCTCTTTTGTAAGAACTAAGTGTGGTCCTATGAGAACTAAATTCTCAATGACCTAGGGGACCTCCACTTCTGCTAGACTTCATGTCCTTTTTTTTCCAATTTTTTTTTTTGAGACAGAGTTTCTCTGTGTAACAGCTCTGACTGTCCTTGAACTTGCTTTGGAGACCAGGCTGGTCTCGATCTCACAGAGATCTGCCTGCCTCTTCCTCCCAAGTGCTAGGCTTCATGTGTTAAGGCTCCCTACCATGTCTTTAAATTACTGTCTGGGCATGGGAGAAAATCCACATCTGAAAGCAAAGAGCGTAGCATGCTGTGTGGAAGAAAGGTTTAAGACACCTAGGTGAAATGTTGAAGATGCGGTTTCAGAAGGCGGCATGGCTAGGAACACGGCAAAGCACTTTCCACCACACTCTGGAAAAATCTATGAAAATTAGGAAAGCCGTACGTGATAATTCTTGACCCCAAAGCATCAACAAGTAGAAGAACACACTCTGTTGCCTCCCAATATGAACACAGAATTAAACAACAGACGTAGTTTTCAAGAAGCTACAAAGTGCAGAGTGGGTGGACGCTGCAAATTGCCTGAAGGAAACCTGACTAAATTGTAGCTCCTTAAGTGGGAGACAGGTAATACATGATCGAAGACTTTCTATTCTTTGTGAAATATTGCCACACACCCTGTAGAGTCACTATTTAAATCTTTAGAAAGCATGCCACAAGTTTGGCTGACTCCACCTGGTAAATCAGTGTCCTACAGTGAGCAAGTACTGGAGCTGTCAGACTGATCCATGGACTATGGATGACCTAGAAACCTGGACACAGCCACACTTAAAGCTGAGAGTTAAGCTACGGATTGGGTTGAAGAGAAAGCATGCAACCAGAGTGTATCATAAAATCAGGGGTCAAAAGCAGTAGAAGGTGAAAACTACGTAATTTATCAAAAGCCAAAGACTAGATGCAGTTTGCAGGTCAAGAAAGAGCAGCATAGAAGGTGGACAAGTCGTAAGGAAGAAAGAGAAACAGAGGGGGCCAGAAGAGCCAATGTCCCTCATTTCCTGCTTAGCTTTGGAAGAGTTGAAACTTCATTTCTTAGTTGGAGGCAGACTGAATCTTGGGGCTTCAGCAGAACAGGAGATTATCATCAGCCTGATTTTCTTCAGTGTCAGACGAAAGTAACAAGTACCCATTCTGCTTGCTTATGTATGCTTGAGTCCAAAAGTGGATTGGAAGATAAAAATTCATCAGCCTCTCAAGTTCTGACCAATTTGTATAATAACGCTTCATATGAAAAGATCTAATCTCCTGAAGTTTAATTTGCTTTTTTACTATCATATTTTCTCAATGTTTATTGATTTAAGGTGTGTGTGTGTGTGTGTGTGTGTGAGAGAGAGAGAGAGAGAGAGAGAGAGAGAAGAGTTGATGTTTGTGTGCTATGGTGCATGTATAGAGGTCAAAGGACAATGCTTTGAATCTGTTCTCTTCTACTACCTTGTGGGATCTGGGAATTGAACTCAGGCCTCTACCCACTGAGCAGTGTCACAGTTATTTTAAAGGGAGGTTTACTGCCGTAACATCTATGATCTGCTTATGTGTCAAAAACTTTATGTAGGTGCTGGAGTGATGGTTCACCAGTTAAGAGCACCTCCTGCTCTTGCAGAGGACCAAGGTTCAGTTCCCAACACCCAACTGCTGGCTCACAACCACTTGAAATTCCAGTTCCAGAGGATCTGATCCTCTCTTGGCATGCATTCAATCTTGCATGCATGTGGTACAACTGGGCACATGTGCATACACATGCATAAAAAATAAATTAAAATTTAAAAAAGTAGTCTGTATAGATTACTTTGCTCCTTCTCTGAAATGGAGCTTATTAGTCTCATATAGAGATGGGCGATTTCAATTGATTTCCAGTTTTATTATTGTAAATGGTCTCTTTTGAAAGACCTCTTTCAATATTTTTTCCCTTCATAGGGGGAAAATATATGAAGCCTGTGCATATATAAACATGTAATTCTGTGTATTTCCAATTTTCAAATGTATCCACAAAGCAGGCAGTGAAACTTGATTTATCTCAATTTTCATTAGAGAACATTAGAATTTTGGGGTTTGTCTGCAATGTTGTACATGGTGAATGAATCTGAGCTACACTTTCTGGATGGACTGCACAGAGCAGGCCAGATGCTGATGTTTCTCCCTTTACCCTGCTCTTCTCCACTTGACTCCAATGCCAAACTGAGCGTCAAGCACTTTATGGGCGTTTCCTTTTATACATATAGACACTGGCCATTCTCAAATGAAGATGATGAGCCTGAACTCAGCTGACTGGCAATGATGGTTATCCACAATTCTCGGGAGTGCTTACATTTTTGACCATGTTTTTCTGAATGAAAAAAGGGACGCCTATCTAGCCTAGATAGCTTTTCACTTAGGACTCCTCCAAGAATTTGTACCCCCCAAAACGTCCTTCATTATCACAACTACCCTACTCTATGTCTTTAAAAGAACTTCACACCAAGGAAGCAAATCATTTCAGGATCATTTGATCTCCTCTGACATCACGTCTTTGGGGCTGAAAATAAATTTTCATTTTCTTTATGTCCTGGACCTTCACGGTGAGGCTCAATACAGCTGTCCATTCTATTATTTTAGCACCTTCACTCTTCAGAATGTCTCTTCTAAATTATCCTCTTAGAACACAAAGCGGCTGTGTTTCCCTTTAGTTTTAGAAAAACAAACAAACAAACAAACAAACAAACAAACAACTTGTAAATTTCTGTTTGCTTTACCATCTTGGCTAATTGTGTGCTCTTCCTTCTTTGTAAACCAGACCATTATAATAGCAAGGGTCAGACTCCTATTTTTTTTGATGAGCAGACTCTAAACTACTCCCTGCCCACAGCACTTAACAGTCATTGCAGTGAAGGAGTCCCTGCATGCCACTTGCAAATATGTTTCTACTCGCCATTTTAAATTACTGTTGCCTTTTGGAAGAGAGAGAATGTCTTCCTTTGTCAAAATAGCAATGGGAGGCACACATGACAATCCCTTTTCCTTAAGATTTGGGACTGCACAAAGCTGTCAGTTTTGAAAATGACACTGTGGCACAGCCTTTCTTTAAGATGGTGTCTTTCATTTTTGACTCCTGCTGTTCCTGACAGTTGAAATGGCAGCAGGAGGTAGAAACTAAAGCAAGTTCTCTTGGCATTTGCCCTTAGGTAGAAATTAATAATAGAAGAAGCAGGCATGTGCTTAAAAACAGTTAGTGTCAGATGTCATGCAATGGAATGTGACCAGTCCCCTAATGAGATGACCCAAACTGTCTATAATTTCCCAAAGAGAGATGTAATTCTCCCTCTTGCTTGCAGCGTTCATCTGCATTCTTGTGCTTGTGGAGCATTTGATGTGTTCTGGGTTATTATGCTCCACTCAGGAACTATGCCGAGGCCTGCAACTGGACTTCTTAATCTTAAATTACTTGACTGTTTTGAATACGATAAATGTGGGTTCTAATTTCTCTTTGCGGCAACTACATCTCTGATGCATTTCCCAATTCATTTTCTTCATCAAAAAGACATTATTGAATGTTCATGGTTCTGCTGAGTTCAATCTAAATATTAACTCCATGGTTTTACAGATTTAGTAGAGATCTAGGGATCTTCTAGCTTACTTACTTTGTTTATGGGTTGTTGGATTTTATCATCTCTCTCGATTGTCTGATGCTTTCTTCCTCTGCACCATCAGCTGGTTTGTGTATAACATTTGCAATTTCTTTCTTTGTGGAAGGATGTTCTGTTCTCAGGGCTTGGGATCTAGGCACACAATAGAATTTAAATGATCCTCTCCCAAACCGCACTTTGCTAGTTGAATACCCATATTCAGCTCTGGGAATATGCCACGGCACTTAGCTCTGTGGTTATGTATGAGATATACAGTCTTTCTTTCAGCTCAATAAATTTTCATATCTGTTCCTGTGATACCTAACAAGTGCCTTCTCATGTACTTTAAACTCTTACACAGTCTTCCTTTCCTTGCTTCAGGTGATGTGTATTGATTTATTCATCACTTCCTTCTCTTCATGTTATAATCTCTGCAGCTTTCTCAAATGCCCCTTTCTTAAGCTTGATTGCTCCTTGTTTTTCTCATTTATCTATTTTGATCCACTTTATTCAGGATGCTTTCCTGAATGGATGGGCCCCCTAGCTCTTGGGCAAGATTAATTACCCTTTAACAATATCCATTTCCTTTGCTTTTGTATGGATTATTGATCACATACACTTAACTTTATCTACTTTGAGTAAACTTCCAAAATGTGTTTTATGTAGACTGTTTAACCATTTAATGTTTTTTTCATGATAACTGGTTGTAGTTAATACTTAGCTATCCTGTTCTAATTCCTAATCTGTCTTCATTACTAGTAAAAATTGAGCTTGTTATTATTCTATTTTTACTCTTTCATGTTAATAAACAATAATCCTATTATAAGTACAAGTTGTAATACATTTTTATTTTAAAGTTATATTCACAGCATCTTTGATACTTTGTTTGTGGGGATACACCAATTACTAAATTCATTCAAATATTCTTGTCTATTTTTCTTTTTCTGAGTGTCTGTAATGCTTTATTGAAACAAAACACAGCTGTGACTTCAGGGGAAGTAAGAGCTAATTTATTCCAAGGTAAATATGAGTAATTATGGCTTGGAAACACAAATTCAGGTTGCCGCAAATGACATGTTCCACCATGGCAGTGGTTACATGAACCTTTATTAGTTATGGGACAAAAGAAAGTCATTCCTCAGTGCATTTACCAAACATATTGATGGGGAGTACAGGTAGAGAGAGTACAGCCAACTGGGAGACACTCTGTTCTGTGCTTCAGACCAAATCCATGACATTCTGAGCCTTTTTCTCCTTTGATTTGTATCAGGTAGTGGTTTGCTAAGAAGACATTTTAAAGGTTTTTTAACTTGATAAACAAAAGTGTGATAGGTCAGAAAACTGGAATGGACAATGAAGGCTTGTTAAGGGGCCCAAAGTTAGCTCTGGCTCTACAACATTCTAACTCTCAAGAATTAGGAAATCCTTACTAAGTCTTAAAGATTCTTTTACATAGGCATTTTTCTTCTAGGAATATTAGTTTAATGTTTATATACAAGTGGCATTTTACTATTTGTTCTGATAAAAAGCTGTGTTTCAAAACCATGTGTTGAGCTGTAGAGAAGTCCTCACAAGAAGATCTCCTTGTCACACCTATAAATTGTAGTCATGTTACTGAGGATCGTGACTAGCATTAAGCAAAATGGCAAAGTAGGAACAAGCCATCAAGAGGTCTTACAATGCACTGCTAGCCTTCTTCATTATTAAACCTGGTTTAGTACCATGTGAGTGAATGTGGTGTGCATGCCTCCTTCTACCTGGGAGATCTAACAGCATACATCGATTTACTCTTTCATCCCCTGCCATTATAATCAGCAGTACTGCTCTGCCAATTTGGGCCCAAGCATGAAGAAAACATGGCTACTGTGCAATAACCATGTGATATCAGTAAGTACTAAACTGTATTGTAAAGTTACTGAAGCTAGGAGCTATTGGCAATAACTCTACTGATAAAGAATATGCATTAAGCACATTCCTGATATATAATATTGCTATGCAAAATAGTTTAATAACACATTTGCGGATGATTTAAAAAAGTTTTGATCGTTAAAAATATGCATTTTATCCAAGATCTAAAAGTTAATGCAAAATTCAGTGGCATGGTACTAATATTTAAAAAGGAAATATAAAAACTTAGGTGATAATTCAAACTTATATAATCATTAAACTTTGAAGAACCCTCAAATGTATAAAATTATGATTTATCATAGCAACATACTAATAATATTAATTTAAAAGATTTTTTGAAATTCTAAGGAATCTTAGAGTTGAACCATCTATTTTATTCTTCAGAATAGACAGAAAACGCTCTAAAAATTAGCTTCTTTTTCATACAATAACTAGGTAACTCATTATGTTTTTTGAGTCAGCAAATCCTGCTGAAGATTATAATTGTTAGGTAGAACTTTCTTAAATTTGAAGAAAATTATTTCCCCAAATGTTCATTTCTCTTCTACTGGGAAATTGGCTTCTGAGTCAGCCAGTTCTTCTCCTGGACAACCACAATTACCAGACCGAATTCTCTTATATATATATTTAGCACTATCTCCTCCCCATTAGCTACACTTTGCAAGTTCTACCCTCAAGAAAAGTTTAGATTAAACCCCTTCTCCTCTTCACATGACAGTTCTTAAAATGTTTGATGACAGCCGCCATCATGTTCCCCCTACAACCATATGTTAGCCCTAAATATTCGTTTTCTTTAACCATCCATTGTGGGAGAAAGTGATTGCTTGCCTCCCTAGACCTTCATTTACAAATGCTTCTCTTCAGGTGCAATATGAACTGCACCTGACGAGGCAAAAGGGGTGCCGTGGTTCCAGAGTTCAAGAGGAAGCTTCTTCTTGGTCTTTGGCTTCCATTTCTCCAGACTGAGATGGCACTAGCTCTTTTAGAAGTTTACTAAAACAATGTTACCATCTTAATCCTCTAGGACTTTAATTCATAATTTGTCATCCAGCAGAGGGATTTTTCTATGATTTTTGAGTGCAATAGGTTTTTTGAAAACAATATAAAGCTGTGCACTTACTTAAAATGTTTTTGAAAAAAATTTTTTTGACGCAAACGATGCATAGTAAACCTAGAGAATACAACTTGAATTAAAAATTTAAATTTGTGTGTGCTTTTAGATCAACATTATTTGTTAATTTATGAGTGATATGTGAGATTTCCCTTCAGTTAATTTCTTTGGGATGATACACTGCTATAGTTTTAGCTGTATAACAGAATTATTGATATATTTATTCTACATATATCAAAGTTAAAGACATCACTGGCAAAATTTTATGTGAATTATTCATTCATGGAGATTTTCCATTCCATTCATGTTACTTCCAAAAATAATATGTGCAAATGAAAATTAGTTTAAAATATTCAACATCATCAATAGAAAAATAAATAATAAATAACACATTATATTAAATATTATATGAAGTACAAAACCAGGAAGCGGTTTACTTTGATGTTTGATGGTGGGTTTCTGGTTGCCCTTGGGGTTCAGTGGACTAACTGGAAGGTAAGAGCTGCAACACGGGTGCTGTTAATACTTTGTTTCTTATGCTAGGCATTAGACACATGCTTAGTGAGAAGTCATTGATATATTTACTTATGATGGACACATTTCTATATGTGTCTCACAACTTCAGTTGAAAGTTATAAAATACATTGCATGTCTCTCTAATAGAAATTCTAATCATGTTTTTCTAAGTTATTGATTCCACTTTCTAGACGATTGTAAGGTAAATTCCATTTTCAGACTCTCATCTAGTAGTCATATTATTTCTCCTCCCATACCGTAATTATTTCACTTACATTATAACGAACCATGGTGGAAGGAAACAGAGATAACTCAGTTTGCAAAGTTCTCGCCATGCAAAAATGAAGATCTGGGTTTGGATCCCAAGCATTCATGTAAAATGCCACTCTTGGTGAAGCCTGCTTGTAAAACCAGAGCTGGAAAGGGAGAGGGGAGATGCCTGCAGATTACTGGCCAGTCTGCAAAGCTTAGCCAATGAGTCAGGTTTCAAAGAAAAGATGGCCAGGTCATAAAGAATAACACTGATGTTGACCTCTGGTCTTGACACACACACACACACACACACACACACACACACACACACACACACA
>CABHPQ010155182.1:0-35123 GCA_902168405.1 Peromyscus aztecus
AAGCTGAGATTACAGGTATGTGCCACTACACCCAATTCTTCATGGTGCTAGGGATGGAACCCAGGGCTCCATTCATACTAGACAAGCATTCAACAGAGCTACATCTCCACCCCACTGCCAAATGTATATTCTTGAGGCCACTTGACCTTAACAGGCTTGATGGGCACAGTGAGAGTGCATGTGATCACTAGAGATCTGAAGAAGAGCCACAAAGGTACCAGTGAAGAAAGGACAGAAGAATGGTAGGAGTTCCTTAGGAACAATCTGCTTCCCTGTGGCTTCAGGCCATTGCCAAGGGTCTCCATTTATCAAGAGACTGGCTATTCAAGGAATTTGAGAGTACAGTTTATGAGAGCATATAAAGCATTATGCTTGAGATATCCTCAAGAAACTCCTAGCCAGTAGCTAGGAGATACAAAATTGAGAGCTACATCTGTATAGGAATCCAAAAAAGGAATGAAATAATAAAATCCACAATTCTAAATTTGGCAACCAAAGTTCAGTATTAGAATCTCAGACTTTGGAGCCATGTGTGGAGGTGCACACCTTTGATCCCACAGAAGAGGTGGATCTCTGAGTTCAAGGCCAGCCTGGACTACATAGTGAGTTCTAGGATAGCCAGGGCTATGTAGAAAGACCCTGTCTCAAAATTCAATACTCAAAAAAAAAAAAAGTCTCAGACTTTAATGGCAGGTTTGGTGGCACAGATCTACAACCCCAGCACTGGAGAGGTTGAGGCAGGAGATCACCTGAGGGTGGGAGATTCAAGACCAGCCTGGGAAACACAGTAAGACCCTGTCTCACAAACGAGCGCAGAGTCTGTATCTCAGATTAGTATGCGGGTGTTCCAAATGTAGAGTCTTTGTTTACCATTATTGACGTGTCTGAAGTAGAAACTCTGGTTTTGGCTGTTGAACTGACCAAGAGCTATCTTCCTAATATTAGAATTTCAAACTGCAGCTGACCTCTCATGTGAGGAAACTAACTCAGTGAGTTAAACCTGTGATCAGTGGGAGATTTTAGAGTTCAGTAACAATCTCAGGCTTTGAATTTGGAACCTGGACTTCTCACCTCCATAGAATTTCAGGTTCTGAGAGCAAAACCTGGGAATCTGACAAGAGACTTTCAGTGTCACAGAAGAACCTGGAGTCGAGTTTGGAGTTACAAGACTAGACTTAGAATGTTCTCATTAGAACCCTGCCTTTTGAGACTGGAACCTCAATTCTAAAAATACAGTATTACAGTTTGAATGCTTACCCTGAAATACAAGTACCAAGTGGGATTCAGAGCACACAACTTTGAGTTCCAGAAAAGACATTCGGGTTGTCATAGTGGATTCTTGAGACACAATATTAAATTATGCATATTACTACATAATTAGACTAATATTAAGCTTTGCCATCAGTAGCAATAATGCAAACCAGATATGGTGGTGCACGCTTGTAATTCCTTCACTTGGGAGACTGAGGTTGGAGGATCAAAGTTTGAGCCCAGCTTTGGCTATATAGATAATTCAAGACAAGCTTGGGTGGTTACGGCTCACACCTTTAATCTCAGCATTTGGGAGGCAGAAACAGGCATATCTCTTGAGTTCGAGGTCAGCCTGGTCTACAGAGTGAGTTCTAGGACAGCCAGGGCTGCACAGAGAAACCCTGTCTCAGCAAAACAAAATGAAGCAAAAAGGTAATGATGCTAGTTAGGCCTAATGGCACAGATCTGTAATCTGAGTTACTCAGGAGGATCACAAGTTCAAGGCTAGCCTGGGCAACACTGTCTCAAAAAGTAAAAAAGAGTCCTTGCAGTTTCAGGCTGCAGTACTGGGGTGTGGGCATTAAAATACAGTAATTATGTCAACACCTAACATTTCCTAAGTGCTTTCTCTGTGCCAGACATCATTTGAAATGCTTCACTTCCACTGTTATTACTACTACCTCAGGTGAATTGCATTGTCAGCCCTATTTTATAGATGAGGACACTAAAGTACAGAGAGGTCAAGTAACTTCTCAAGTTCTCAAGTCATACATGTGAGAAGCACAGGAATGGGACCCAACCATAAGCAGTCTGGTTCAGGAGCACAGGCTTTTAACCACCGTGATAAGTACTTCTTGATTCTTGGATTCCATTAGTAAATATGGACTGATCAAGTGAAAAAAATGGAATTACTATAAAACAAATGAAAGTAGCAGCATCTTTGGGTTTTGATAATGTAATTTGGATGTCCCATGAGAAAATGAGAAACTCACATAATAGGAATTGGAACCCTAAAAAAATTATTCATTTGTGAAATTAGAAAAGCTCAATTTAATCTCAATAATTACAATCCCAAGAGTCTATTACTAAGCTTTAGCCTCAACTCTGAAACTTCAGATCTAGTTCCAGTTGTGGAATTAATGTTTTCTAGAGTAAAACCTGAGTTTTAATAATGGAATTCTGGGGAGTGTAAGGTTTTAACTGTTGTATCTGGAATCATTGACATCCTTAAGCCTCACAATTTAAAGTTGGTATTCCAATAATGAAATATGAGAACGCAGTAGTAGAATGTAAACTCCAATAATAGGATCTGGGCTTCAGTGAGCACAGTGTGATGCTACAAAAGTGGAGTGGATCGGTGGTCCAAGAACAGCACCAGGAGCGCTAACAATAGAACCATGAGCCTGATAACAGAACCGGAAGTTATTAGAAAGCTAAAATCCAGAGTGTAGGTTATAGAATCTTGTAGCACAAATCTTAAAAGGTCTTATTAATAAAAACAAACCTGGAGCTGGGTATTGGGGTGAATGCTAGAAGATCAGAGAAGCAGAACAAGCCACAGCCACCTCACCTTGCCAATTCCTCAGCTGATCCTGTTTCCTCAGACTGGAAGCCTCTGAGTCCTCATCCAGAATGAATCAGCTGAACTGCTACTCAAAAGCCTAAAAGCTTAACCAGCTAGTTCCTAGTTTTCACGCCTTATATACCTTTCTGCTTTCTTCCATCACTTCCTGGGATTAAAGGCTCGCGTAGCCATGCCTGGCTGTTTCCAGTGTGGCTTTAAACTCACGGAGATCCAGACGAATCTCTGCCTCTGGAATCCTAGGGTTAAAGGCATGTGTGCCACCATTTTCTGGCCTCTATATCTAGTGGCTGTTCTGTTCTCTGACCCCAGATAAGTTTATTGGGGTGCACAATATATCAACCACAGAATCTGGATTGGAGACAGGTGAGATGGTTAAGCGGGTAAAGAAAGGTCTTACTGCCAGGCATGATGACCTGAGTTTTATCCTTGGGTCCCACAGGGTGGAAGGAGAGAGAGCCAACTCCCAGTCACTTGTCCTCTGACCACATGAATGCTGTGGCACACGTGCCCACCCTCCAGTTAATAAATTATGTAATTTAAGTGTTTTTTTTTTTAAAGAATCTGGATTTGCCAAACTAGAAGTTATGCTTCTGAAAGCAGACTCTTGGCTTTAATAGTGGAGCCTGTGGGTAGGACACTGGAGAGATGGCTCAGTGGCTAAGAGCACTTGCTGCTCTTTTCGAGTTCCCTGACCCACAAGCATGTGAACTCCGGTTCCATGGTATCAATGCCCTCTTCTGGCCTTCAAATGCACCAGGCAAATGTGGTGCACATGTACACATACGTGCAGACAAAACATATGCATATGAAATATTTTTAATTCATATTCCAAGAATAGTGGAATCTGTTCAGTGAGAGACTATAAGACTTCTGGAATAGAATCTAGAGTTTAATCATAAGTGACTATGTTCCCTATAGTGGCATCTATAGTCCAAGTGAATAAATTGCAAAGAATTTTAGCAGAATATGGACCATTGCTAAGAGAATTAGGAATTATCAGAGTAGATGTGGGAATCCAACATTATAATTTGGTGTTGCATTCCAGTAAATAATCCAGAGTTCCAGTTGAACTAGAATTTGGAATTATGGGTTGGCAAGGTAGTTCTACAGGTAGCCACCAAGCCTGACTACAAGAATTTGATCCCTAGGCCCCACATGGTAGAAGAAGAAAACCAACTCCAAGTTGTCCTCTGACCTCCACACGTGTGTTCTCTCTGTCTGTCTGTCTGTCTCTCTTTCTCTCTCTTGTACTAATAAAATAATGTGTTTTTGTTGTTTTTTTAAAAAGAACTTATAATAGCCGGGCGTTGGTGGCGCACGCCTTTAATCCCAGCATTCGGGAGGCAGAGCCAGGCGGATCTCTGAGTACGAGGCCAGCCTGGGCTACAGAGCGAGATCCAGGAAAGGCGCAAAGCTACACAGAGAAACCCTGTCTCGAAAGAAAAAAAAAAAAAAAAAAGAACTTATAATAATGATGGTGGACTCTTGTTGTGGTTAGTTTTCTGTCTGTCCTGAACTAGTAGTGGATTTGTTTTGTCTCCTTATTACAAAACAAACAAAAACAAAAACAGGGGCTGGAGAGATGGCTCAGAGGTTAAGAGCACTGGCTGCTCTTCCAGAGGTCCTGAGTTCAATTCCCAGTGACTACATGGTGGCTCACAACCATCTGTAATGAGATCTGGTGTCCTCTTCTGGTGCATGTATACATAATAAATAAATCTAAAACAACAACAACAAAAACCCAACAACAACAAAAACAAAAACAACAAAAAGAAAAACCATTCTGTTCAGTGAAGGAAGATGCTTACTCAGAGAGGAGGAGTTGTACTGCCATGTTCAGAAACACGTAGAATTGAATGGAACCTTCCAATATTAGTGAAGGCTGATGAAAGAAGCCTTGCAATTCCCGAGCCCTGTGCTCAGGCCTGTTATATACTGTGGCACTTCTCCAACAGAAGACCTGCCCTGGTCCTGAAAAGTTAGTCATGAGTAAAGCAATACAAGTTTGCCATAGTGAGAAATGTAGTCCAAGGCTAGAATGCGTGGTGTTATTCAAACAAGGAAGAAAGAGATCTGTGTGGGCTGTATAGGGAGGATTCACAGAGGAGGGATTCTGAAGGATGGGGAGAATTTAAATAGAAAGTAGGGCATTGCTGATGGGAAAGTACTCAAATGAAAACATGGAAATAGGATCCAGCATTATGAGCACCAGCAGTTTCTTTCGGCAGAGAAACATATTGAGTGCCTACTGTTCACGAGGGTCAAATGGCCTTATAAACATATTGAGTGCCTACTGCTGTGGGATGTTCTGTATGGCAAATGTGTTGCTAATAAAACACTGATTGGCCAGTGGCTAGGCAGGAAGTATAGGCGGGACTAACAGAGAGAATAAAAAGAACAGGAAGGTGGAAGGAGATTCTGCCAGCCACAGCCAGGACAAGCAGCATGTAAAGAGGCCGGTAAGCCACGAGCCATGTGGCAAGGTATAGATTTATAGAAATGGATTAATTTAAGATATAAGGACAGTTAGCAAGAAGCCTGCCACGGCCATACAGTTTGTAAGCAATATATGTCTCTGTGTTTACTTGGTTGGGTCTGAGAGGCTGTGGGACTGGCAGGTGAAAGAGATTTATCCTGACCGTGGGCCAGGCAGGAAAACTCTAGCTGCAGATTATGGCCAAGGGATACCTGCTAAGGAAGGCTGCTAGTAGGGAATAATAGAACAGCAGAAGAGAAAGAAGTGTGTTGCAGTCAACAGAGCTGAGAAAAGTTGGGGAGATCTGAAGAGCACTTTGACATCAGACATGAAGATGCAGAGTTTGGAGTTTGTCCAGCTGGTTTTCAGTCTTGCTTTGGTCCAGTATTTCCTCACTATGCTTCCTTTCCTATGTTTTTGGAACAGTAATGTATATCCTGTGCCATTATATGTTGGAAGTATGTGATCTCTGTTTTTTTTTTTTTATACTTTGATTTTATAGGGGATTACAGTTAAGAGATTACATGGATCTCAGAAGAGACTTTGAATTTTGGGCTTTAAAACATTGTTGAGACTGTGATAGACTATGGGGACTTTTGAAGTTGGACTGAATGCATATTTGCATTATGATATGGCTGTAAGCCATTGGGGGCCAGGGACTGGAATGTGGTGGTTTGAAAGAAAATGGCCCCCAAAGGGAGGGGCACTATTAGAGGTGAGGCCTTGCTGGAGTAGGTGTGGTCTTGTTAGAGGAAGTGTGTCACTGTGGAGGCGGGCTTTTAGGTCTCATCTATGCTCAAGCCACGCCCACTGAGTTGGTTTACTTCTTGTTGCCTACAAATCAAGATGTAGAACTCTCCAGCACCGTGTCTGCCTGCACGCCACCATACTCCCAGCTGCCATGTTCCCCACCATGACAATAATGGACTGAACCTCTCAACTGTAAGCTGCCACCTCAATTAAATGTTTTCCTTTGTAAAAAAAAAAAAATTGAAAAAAGAAAAATCAAGTTTGATGAATAGGAAGCTCACTTACACAACTTAAGTAAAGCATAGCTCTCTGAAAAGATGAAGATAGGTCTCTTCTGTATCCCAGAATCTAATCAATATTTATATGTATAATTCAGCTATCATTTGGCTTAAAAGGGCTTATTGGGAAATGTTATCATTTATACTATCTTCTACAGAGAAAATATTTTACTGTTTAAAATAACCCTAGACTTTTAAATTATAACCTGTTTTTATGTTCAGGATATCTGAGTATTATTTCTCCTGCAGTTGTACATAAAATGTTTTTTGTTTTTTGTTTTTTTGGTTTTTCGAGACAGGGTTTCTCTGTGTAGCTTTGCGCCTTTCCTGGAACTCACTTTGGAGATCAGGCTGGCCTCAAACTCACAGAGATCTGCCTGGCTCTGCCTCCCTAGTGCTGGGATTAAAGGCGTGTGCCACCACCGCCCGGCCCATAAAATGTTTTTACATTCAAAAAAAGGGACAAACACTATAGAATTGTATTACATGAAATATATAGAATATACAAATTCATAGAGACAGAAAGATTAGACGTTATCTCAAGACAGAGAAGAAAGGGTTATAGAGCACTGATTTCCTAAGTACAGAATCTCAGTTTTGTGTGAAGGAAAAATCCCACAAATGGATAGTAGTATCAGGGCATAATATCATGAATGTAAAAAATCAATACAATCAATGTAAAAAAAGAGAAAAATCAAGTTTCATTGCTCTGAAAAAACAAAGAAATATGTTCCATGAGCCCCTGTGCCAACCTTTCACAGGAGCCACCATAACCTCCGTATCATTCCAATATTAGTATCTAAGCGGTTGAAGCAGAGATTACCATAACTCCATAGGCAACTATGGTGAAAGGAACCAGAAGACTCAGAATATAGACTGAGGGTATAACTCAGACATGCTGTAAGAGAGGCCAAGTGGAAGCCTCTAAAACTGCCCTGACAAGAGCCAGCGCACTAAATCAAAACCATGTGGAGTGACAGAATTTAATGCCTTCTCCAAAATTTTCAGAATGCAAGGATGGATCCAGGTGTGGTAGCACAGGCATGTAACCCCAGTCCTCAGGATGGAAGAAAAACCACAGCTTCAAAGCTGCCTGCTCTCCATAAAGAGTTCCAAGCCACCCTGGGGCTGGGGAAGGAAGGGAGAAAGGTAGGAAATAGAAATAGGGGTGAGGTTGGAATTGAGAATGAATGCAATGGTGTGTAGCATGAATCTTAAAGAGTCTTATTAATAAAATCAAACCCGGAGCTGGGTATTGGGGTGAGTGCTGGAAGATCAGAGAAGCAGAACAAGCCACAGCCACCTCACCTTGCCAAATTCCTCAGCTGATCCTGTTTCCTCAGACTTGAAGCCTCTGAGTCCTCATTCAGAATGAATCTCAGCTGAACTGCTGCTCGGAAGCCTGAAAGCTTAACCAGACTCTAGTTCCTCATCCTCATGCCTTAAATAACTTTTTACTTCTTGCCATCACTTCCTGGGATTAAAGGCTATTGTTACCACGCCTAGCTGTTTCCAATGAGGTCTTGAACTCACAGAGATCCAGATGGATCTCTGCCTCTGGAATGCTAGGATTAAAGGCGTGTGCGCCACTATTTTCTGGACTCTATATGTAGTGGCTGTTCTGTTCTCTCACCCCAGATAAGTTTATTAGGGTGCACAATTTTTTGGGGAACACAATATCACCTCAATGGTACCTGCCATATTCCCATTTAATTCAGAAGTCTGGATTCTGGTAAACTGATCGATAGGACAGATGACAAGTAACCAAGCTTGGTAAGTAATGGATACAACTATAGCTGCTATTCCACATGTAATGGAGAAAGACTTAACATAGTTCAGTTATCGGACATACAGCTAGGGATCTGGCAAATGTGCTCTTTCCACACCTGTAGAGGATGGTAACAGTATACAATCATAATCTTGTCCTACAATTAATGTTCACATGCCTTCTGTCACTTTTAGCACAGAGTGTTAAACTGCCCTTTTGCAGAACATCATATCAGTCTAGTGTTTCAATGCTATTATGATTATTGACCTAATAAGCAGTAAGTGTTAAGTACTCTGGAGGGCATACTAAGACATGGAAGAGAAATCATAGAAAGATTCAGAGACTTGACACACCAGTTTTGAGGGGTTCAGTGATCTGGGCACTTCAGGACATTGCCTCCAGAGTGAAAAACAGCCATTTCCACCACATAGTACCAGCAAGTATGTTTTCTAGGCTCGTTTGGGTTTTAGAGATGACAGGTTTTCCATTTGGAAGACTTCTATGGCCCCTTTGTCAGTCGATGTAGAGGCTAGTAGCCTGGGTCAGGGCCAAGAGTAAGAAAGATTCCAGACGGCATTGCATGGTCCATTTGACTGGACAGACTTTCACATGAGGTATCTTGGATAGGGAATGACGCTGTCCAACCTCTCTGGCTCAAATACTTAGTCGTTCAGAAACTGCTAAATACAGTTGATCCCAAGTTTACCTGATAGACACTGAATACGTGCTAGCCCCTGTGCTGAAAGCTGTAGACAAAGAAATAAAACTTAGTCATTGTTCCCGAGAAGCCCAGAGTCCAGTTTTACTCTATTTGCATGTATTTAACTCACCCACTACTTTTCCTTCCTCGGACATTTTTCAAGGATTTGGGGGCATCATAGGGAAGACACTCATGAACAAGTCTCTTAACTAGTATATATTGCAGACCAGGTGTGATGACACAATTTTGAGACTGAGGCTAGGACAGCATGATCACAAATTCAAGCCCGGCCTAGACTACCGAGTGAGATGTCTGAACCAGTAAATATTGCAAATTGGACTAAACCATTACCTAGTATTGTTGAAAACATATAGTAGTCATTCTTTACCAATGAAAACCAGTATTTACTGAGTACCCATTATGTGCCACGTTATTTCAACAAACAAATCACTCAAGGCACATAAGGGGTAGTAGGACTAAGATGTGGATATGGGGCCACTGCTGGCACCCCAAATTTGTGTTTCCTCACACTAAACAACTCCATGCTAGTTCCTCTGTAGTCAGAAACTGCTTTGATCTATTCCAGCTCCATTTTCATTTGAAGCACTCGTGACAATGAGCATTTCAAAGAAATCTTTTCATCTGTTCAGGAGCAGGGCTGGCCTCACACATGCTAGGCAAGTGGCTTTACAACTGTACCACACACCCCAATCAAGATTTTTTTTTTTGGTAGCCCAGGCTGGCCTTGAATTTACAAGGCACATGCCACTATGTCCAGCCCTTCAATAATTCTTGTAGAGGATATTCAAATGTCCTCCCTCCAGGATCGTTACTTGCCAGGAACAGTCTCTCAAGCTCACGTTGACAGTGACAGTGGCAGAAGGAAGTGCCTCAAGAAGACAGAAATCCTGCTAGTAAGCACCCAGAGTCCGAAAAGTACAGCCAGACATCACAGGAACAAAAACTACAGTAGTTTTCTGAGGCTCCTCTCTCACTAGGGTTGCCTATTATGTTTTATTCTTACCAGCTTCCACAGAGACCAATGTGTGTGCTTCAGCTCAAGGGTATATCATCGTATTCTGTGTATTTAAACAAAACCGTAAATCCTTAGAAATCAGTGGATTGGCCCAGCTTATTGTACGGACTGGATATTCTGGCCTTCATCTGATGGTCTGTGGCTGAGGTGAAGTCACACTAGAGACATAGCTACCTAAGCACGTGTACCCAGGTTTGCATGCTTACTTTGGATTATACCCAGGGCATCACAGATCCGTGCATGCTAAGTGTACACTTTACTACTGACCTATGCCCTGAATCCTTATCTAGGCTGTGCACTCTGGATATGAACTGAACTTCTCAATATACTGGCAACAAATCTTATCTAGAATACATAAAGATAGGATGATGATTCTTTTCTCCTGTGATACTTACTTGGTTATTTCTTTTCTTTTGAATGTGTGCTATTTTCTAGCACTTGTGACACAATGGAGATAGGACTTGGTGCCTAGCTATCTGACTGCTGAGAGCCACTCAAGGCTCTCAAAATCATGGCCTGGAGAATGGCTTTACTCAAGGCCACTCTCCACAGTCACCAGTGACAATTATGCTTGTGGTAGGGTGCACTTACCAACTTCTGGATGATCTATTTATTAGCATTTAAAAGTGCTTGCTTTTAGTTGGGCAGTGGTGGAACATGCCTTTTTTTGTTTGTTTGTTTTTTGGTATTTTTTTTTTTTCCGAGACAGCGTTTCTCTGTGTAGCTTTGTGCCTTTCCTGGAACTCCCTCTGTAGTCCAGGCTGGCCCGGTGTAGAGCATGCCTTTTTAATCCTAGGACTCAGGAGGCAGAGGCAAGTGGATCTCTGTGAGTTTGAGGCCTGGTCTACAGAGCGAGTTCCAGGACAGCCAGGGCTACAAAGGAACCCTGTCTCGAAGAACAAAAACCAACAAACAGAAAAATGCTAGCTCTTGCAAGACCTAGGTTCTGTTCCTAGCACCCACCCAGCAGCTCACAACTATCCTCACTCCAATTCCCAAGATTCTGATGCCCTCTTCTGATCTCTGTGGGTACTGCACACATGGTGCACAGGCATTCATGCAGGCAAAATACCCATATACATAAAATAAAAAATACAAATATTTAAAGTTAATCCTGAACAATCCTTAAGTTTGACCTAGAGGCTAAAACTAAATAATCTGAATTTGATATCTGACTAAAGGTTATATGCACACAGTTTCAATACATATTTGGTGGGCTAAGGATAAGTTCAATAGTATAGCCCTTGAATAGCATGCCTGAGGCGCTAGGTTCAATCCCCAGTATTTCAAATAAACGAAATAAAGCTTTTGGAGAATATGGGATGATGTTAAGGGATTGGAGTCTGGAATGTCATAGTTCTACACAAGAATCTACACTAGCTCTCCTACAAATTAATTTGACCTCTGGCAACTCCTCTATTCTTTAGTTCCACTTTAAAACTCAGACAATACCTGCTCTACTAAATTGAGAATAAATGAAATAATTTTGTAGTCAGCTAATGTTATGCTCTTGAATAAATGTTGGGCACTATGCTGGATGTTGGAGACAAAGGATGTATGACATGACATCTATCAATGTGTTTATAATCTGGATGACAATACATAAAAATAATCTTGATACTGTATTATAGCAACAGTATGGTACGCTGGAAGTGAATAGGAGTGGGACATACTCAGATATGAAGTTTAGGTTGCTTGGCTTATGAGTTGATTACTGGGGGGAATTAATCACAAGCAAAACTAATAAGGAGGCTGTATTAACCCAGGTAAGCTGTGTGTCAAGGCAACCAATACAGGCAGAGCTGAGAACAGTGTAGAGTAGAACCTTGCTCTGCCTAGTTAACAGAAATAACTTTCGGCCATGCTTTGGAAGATAATATACATTAATCATCCACCTTCAACTTACTCAGGCAGATTCCGAGACCTCTACTTAAATCTTAAAATTCATTTTACAGAGGGAACAGAGGTTTAGAAAGTACTATGAACAGGGCGTAATTCATATTGTAGTTTGAAAATGGTACCCTCTGAATACAGCAACATAAACCATGGCTCTTGGGGTTGTCCTCTACAGCAGCTCTGTGAAAGATTATCTTAAAACCTGTTACTTTCTTACTCTATCATACTATCTCTTGTTGTGTCTTTTTATGGGTATACAGCATAGTTAGAGCTAAACACTGAATTGAAACAAAGCAATCAAGTATATTCTATATACAGCTTTTCTGCTAGAACCTGGTAGGCTTTTAAAAATGAATTTAATGGAATCCTGTAAGCACTCATTACTTAATAAATTAAGGTACTTGATTATTAAACCATCATCTGATAGAAAAAGATAAAATAAATATTAATGGTCCAACTATTTGAGTGTCCCCCAATAAATGAGAGCTTAAAAATATCTATTTATTTATACATATATATGTATATGTACATTTATAAATATAACTAGTTCATACTTATGCCAAGAACTACAGATTAGTAAAGTTTCACCCATATTTTTACCTTTATTATATGCCTGTCTACCCTGAAAACATAGTTCCTTGTTGAACAGTTCAATTTATTTTTGTTCAGAAAAGGGAAAGTATAGAAAGAATAAATATTATTTAATTTTTTTTCCAAGACAGAGTTTCCTGTGTAGCCCTGGCTGGCCTGGAACTCTCTCTGTAGACCAGGCTGGCCACGAACTCACAGAGATCCTCCTGCTTCTGCCTCCCAAGTGCTGGGATTAACGGCATGCGCCACCACTAAACTTTTAATTTTGAAGTGTGTGTATGTGTATACAAGTGCAGTTGCCAAGGATGCCAGAAGAGTAAGTCAGATGCCCTGGAGCTGGAGTTGCAGGCAGTTATAAACCACCTGATGTGGGTGCTAGGAACTAAGCTCAAGTCTTCTACAAGAGCAGTACCCTTAACCACTGAGCCATCTCTCCAGCCACCAGAGCAATGGTTCCTTATACAAAAGAAAGGCCATAATGGAGAGCTGCTGACACAGCATAAAAGGGGACATGGAACAGATTACTCTCAGAAGCAAAGGGAAATAAGTACACAGAGTTTATGAGTACTGGTAAAAATAAAGACATCCCAGGGGCTTGAAAGATGGCTCTGGAGTTAAGAACACTGGCTGCTCTTCCAGAAGACCTGTGTTTGACTCCCAGCACCCACATTGTAGCTTACAAATGTCTTCAGTCCCAGAGTATCAGACCCTCTTCTGGCCTCTGTAGGTACCAAAAATGTGCATGGTACACAGACATACATGTGAGCAAACACCCATACACATAAAATAAAACAATAATTTTAAAAGTTAAAGACACCCCTGTGGTAATATTATGTTCCCCAAAATATATCGTGGACCCTAATAAATTTATCTGGGGTCAGAGAACAGAACAGCCACTAGACAGACAGAGGCCAGAAAATGGTGGCACTCACACCTTTAATCCTAGCCTTCTGGAGGCAGAGATCCATCAGGATCTCCGTGAGTTCAAAGCCACACTGGAAACAGCCAGGCATGGTGACTCACGCCTTTAATCCCAGGAAGTGATGGCAGAAAGCAGAAAGGTATGTAAGGTGTGACGACCAGGAACTAGCTGGTTAAGCTTTTAGGCTTTTAGCAGCAGTTCAGCTGAAATTCATTCTGGATGAGGACTCAGAGGCTTCCAGTCTGAGGAAACAGGATCAGCTGAGGAACTGGTGAGGTGAGGAAGCTGTGGCTAGTTCTGCTTCTCTGATCTTCCAGCATTCACCCCAATACCTGGCCCCAGGTTTGTTTTTATTAATAAGACCTGTTAGGATTCGTGCTACACACCCCTGAACAGATGACAAAATCCCTTCTTAGAGAATTCCTAAGATGAGATTCAGAGAACTGCAAGAGCAGAAGGCATTTTGCACTTAGAAATATCGTACTGGACTGATGATGAAATTTAGAGTAGTTTGGTGATGTGGGTGGACAAGGCCGCATGTCAGGATCTGGACCAGAACACAGATTTCCTCACGTCTGGATATCCTCTCTCTCTTCACCCACTACACTGTCCAGTGCTCCCTGCTTCACAGTGTGTGCCACTGGACAGTCAGAGGAACAAAATGCTGGAGTAATCAGACCAGGTACAGATACTGACCTAACAATGGATGAGATTTTAAACAATAACGTGAGAAGTCATTTGAGTATGGCAAGTAGAGGAAAAATAGAAAAGAAGGAACTGTAGACAACAATTAACAGAAGCACTAGAGGAATAGTCTCCTCTTTTGTACTGTGATTTTATTATTGTTATTTATTTTGTTAAGTCCATATATTATATAAAACATAACAGGAAAAAAAATCAACAAATTTATAAAATAAATTGAAAATGTTTGGATGAAAAAACACAGGAGCTTTGCCTTCGTGTCTACAGATCTCTCAGTATGCTGTTGGTCTAGCATCTTAAGTATCAAGGAAAGATATCTAGCTTGAAACAAAAGTTGACATGCTGCAAGGTTAAGGAGCAGTTAGTTTGGTGATGGGCCAGGAAATAATATTCTTTAAACCTTATCCTAAAATATTGGCTATAATAAATGCTGATATGCAAAACACAAGCTTTTATCAGACAGCAAGAGGAAAACCTGAGTGAATGAATATAACTTACCTCCAAGTCCTCTGAAAGGAGGTAAGTAAATAAATACTGTGTCTTACCACTGTTCCCCGCAAAGCATTATTCTAAACATGCAGGAGGGTGTTATGAGCAGCTACAATCAATCAGATCTACCCAGAGGTAAGCTCAAGGCCAAGAATAGGAGAGTGGCTGAAGAAATTCTCCTGGGGCCAGTACCATTTCAGAGAATGCCCATCTATGCTGGAAGATAAATCTACAGCCTATGTTCTTTTCATTCAAAAGGACAGTCCCAGTTTCAGCCTTGCTGAAAAGAGACACTCTTGACCTGCTACTGACAACAGCTGGGAACAGGGTAAGCCTGGCATAACGTTATCTAGCAAGCACATGCTAGCTGTTCAGTCTGAAATCTACCAAACTGTAAATGTGAAGGGAAAGAAAACGTTGAAGACAGAGCAGTTCCTCAAGGGGAGGAACAAAAAGAGGGATTAGGCACTCTCTCAACTCTATATGGAGAACTTCTGTCTCAAGCTAGGCAGGAGATAAGAATATTATCAAAGGCTGACCAGTCCATTTGATGACTAAATAGGGGGTGGGGGCAACAGGAAGAAAGCCAATAAAAGGAGTGTTTCTAGGTCTGATTAGGACCTGAGTCTAAGGCAGCCACACCAAAAGTGCCCGACCTGTGACTTGGGCAGCAAAATATTTCAAGATATTTTCAATCCAGAGAAGTATATAAAAAATATTGTTAACTGAGCAAGTTAAAACCAAACTTCCAACAGTAGGAATCTCTTCAGATCTGAAATCAAAGACACTCACTTTTCATCAATTTTGTGCAGTATTAGGAAAAAAAAAGTAACAAATGTAAAGATTTGTTTTATTTCTACTAGGAGAAGGAAGAGGATAGATATAAGTTTTATCCAATTTGCTGTCCACTGTGTACACACATACCCACACACATACATATACATACACACCAAAAGTTCCCCCCCAAAACCAAAAAAACCACCCTCAAACTATACCAATACTTCATATTTTGACCAAAAGAATAGATCCTGGGAAGAAGTGCAAAATGCAAAATCAAATGACCGAGAACTGCTGAACAAACAGCATTATTAATATACAAAATAGTTATATTACTGAACTAGTAACAGGTGATGTTCTCCGTGTCTGTAAAACTTTGGAACAACAGAGCTGATTGTTAAATCTAGTCCATGCCAGCTTCCAGAACCCAGAGGATTTTAGTTAGCTTCATTTTTCGATGCTTCATCAAAATTTTCTACAAGATCTGATAACAAGAAAAAAGGAAACAATAAATACAATGCAAATGAGTCAAAACAGTTGCAACTAGAATTAGGTAAAAACCAGAAAAGGCAGAAACAAACTAATGGCATTTTAGTAATAATGACTTTTAAAACCAGTAATCTTAAGGAAATGGCCTTCAAAAATGTATTTAAAACTCCTAGGGGCTGGAGAGATGGCTCAGTGGTTAAGAGCACTGGGTGCTCTTCCAGAGGTCCTGAGTTCAATTCCCAGCAACCACATGGTGGCTCACAATCATCTGTAATGAGACCTGGCGCCCTCTTCTGGTCTGTAGGTGTACATGCAGACAGAATGCTGTATCCATAATAAATAAATAAATCTTTGCCGGGCGGTGGTGGTGCACACCTTTAATCCCAGCACTCGGGAGGCAGAGGCAAGGAGATCCCTGTGAGTTCGAGGCCAGCCTGGTCTACAGAGTGAGATCCAGGACAGGCACCAAAACTACACAGAGAAACCCTGTCTCAAAAAAAACAAAAAATCAATCAACCAACCAAACAAACAAAAAAACTCCTCAGGTGAATATTTTTTATGTCAGTTTAATGCCAACAATTTTTAAAAATTATTTTATTATTTTATGTGTATGAGTGTTTGCCTGAATGTACGTTTGTGTACCATGTGCATGCAGTACCCAAGGATGCCAAAAGAGGGTGTTGGATCCCCTGGAACTGGGGTAAGGCTGTGTGATTCACCATGTGAGTGCTGGAAATTGAACCCAGGTCCTCAGGAAGAGAGGCCAGTGCTCTTAATTGCTGAGCCATTTCTCCAGCCCTCCAACAAAAAATTTCAACAATAACAATGTATACTGATAATAAGAGTGATTTCAATTTAATACATGCAGGCAATAGAGCTTTGCGGAATATTTTCTGATGCTAAGTTCTGAGTGAGGGAACTTCTGTGTTCTTATTCATTATATACTATTGTTGGGGTATCAGTTTGGACTCTGGTCTTTGTGATCTCTGTCTAAAGGATTTAGACAGAACACAAAGAAACAGCATAAAAGATAGGTAAATGCATTTATAATAGAGTACACACTCAAGGGGTTAAGTGTGGACAAGGCTTAAGAGACCATTGACCCAGACTACATCTTAGGCAGGCGGTATATTATTTCTGAAGTCTCCAGAACAAACAGCTTTGGGGGTGGGGGATGTTAGTGTTTTTTTTGTTTGTTTTTTGTTTTTCAAGACAGGGTTTCTCTCTGTAACAGCTCTGGCTGTCCTGGAATTCACTATGTAGACCAGGCTGGTCTCAAACTCATAAGAGCTCCACCTGCCTCTGCTTCCTGAGTGCTGGGATTTAAAGGCATGTGCCACCACTGACCAGCTACAAACAGCTTTTCTTGAGGGACTTTGTTCTGTTCAGGTAAGTGTTCAGGTAAGTGACCTGTTTGGTTTGACACTGATAGAAGGCAATAGTGTGTCTTTGTTCTTAATCAGATAGCCTTCTACTATACAATAATCTTTTACCAGGTTTAGGATTCTGGAGCCAGGCTTAGACAGTGTTATACAATGGCAGTTCAGGATAATATGTCTCCTCCCATGGCCAGAGACAGGGCTTAGGGGACATTTTTCTGACTTGAAGCTCCAGTTCTTGGTTTTACAGGCTGATGATATCAGGGAAGGGTCGATCTCCAGGGTCTTCCAAGCCAGCTAATATCTAACTAGAACCCTAACACTATCCATACCACTATAAATCAAATGAAATTCAGTCAAAAATTTCTGTAAGTCATCTATGCAATAAGTGAAAAGAGATAAATTATTTTTTTTTAGTTTAAAAAAATGACACTATTTGGCTGGGCGGTAGTGGCGCACGCCTTTAATCCCAGCACTCGGGAGGAAGAGGCAGGCAGATCTCTGTGAGTTTGAGGCCAGCCTGGGCTACAGAATGAGTTCCAGGAAAGGCGCAAAGCTACACAGAGAAACCCTGTCTTGAAAAACCAAAAAAAAAAAAAAAAAAAAGACACTATTAATTTACGTGTGTATATATGTGTGTGTGCGTGCATAGGTCAGAGGACAACTTGTACAAGTCAGTCCTCTCCTTCTACCATGTGGGTCCCAGGGATGAAATTCAAGTTCTAGTAAATCATCTTTACTAGAATAGTCTTACTGGTCTGAGACAAATTTTAACACTAACAAAATGTCTTTTACCTGGAACATCATCATCCTCTTCATCAATGTCTTCTGGTTTTGGTGCTTTACTATCCAATACTACAAAAAGTTTATGTGAATATTAGTCACTGAGAACAAAGAGCTTCACAAAACACCTCTATCACAAAAGACCTTATCTTCTGTCTAAATATTCTATGGCTATTAAATACAGTCAATCTAAAATTCACTTTTTTTTTTTGCTTAAGTAATACAAAAAACTGATATTTTAAATTAAATACATACTAACTACACAGTAATTGCAGTGTGCAGTAAAGGTAAGTTCATGCTATGCATGCAGTATGAGCACAGTAAAGGTAAGTTACATGTTATGTATGCAGTATGAGCACATGACCACTGAAACAGGAGTTAGAGACAAGATTTGCACAAAATCAAGACCAACTTGGAAATTCAGAATTTATGATTACCATACTTAAAATGGTCATCATAGTACCAATGGACAATATTGTATCTAAGTAGTCTATAATACACATTTCAGTAATTAAAAAAGCAAACTATGAGTTTTATGAAGCACACAAGTGGCGATATACAAAGTGTAAGAATTATCTACTGAGGCAATCCTCTCAGTTTAAGTAAGACACTTTTGTTTTTGAGACAGGGTCTCTGGCACAGGCTGGCCTCAGTTTCCCTAAATTGCTGAGGACAACCCTGAACTTCTGGTCCTTCTCCGGGGAATTACAAGCATGTGCCATCACACCCAGTTTATTTACTGCTAGGGATCAAACCAAAACTTAAGCATAGTAGGCTAGGACTCTGTCGGCTGAGCTCCACCCTCAGTTTCAGATGGAATGGTTTTAAAATCATTAGGTTTTTTAAAGCAGGGAAGAGGGAAAAAATACTAAACTGAGATGCATACCTTGTCGTGGGAACTGTTCAGCTAACTTTCTAAGGCTTGTTAAGCTGTCAGCACCAAGCTGACTTAATATTCCAGGAAGCATTTCTGTGATTGGTTTGGCTTCTGCATGGCCAGTAATTGCAAAGGTGTTAGCGGAGAGGGAAGCTTGGACTTTGGGGTTGTTGAAATGAATAACTGTTCCATCATCTTTAATCATGTTCACCTGTATGGGCACAGAAAACAATATTTCACATGCAAGATTCAGCTAAAAATATCTTTTAAAGAAGCAGTTTTATCATTATGGCATTTGACACAGTAGCAATCTCATAGCAGTAATTAGCTCAGCCGTGAATATGGCAGAGAAAGATCCTTGCAATGGAGTACAGTGGCGCTGGATAGCAGAGATGAATAGAATTGTTAAGAAATAGTCACCCGGGCCTCAAGGTGGAGGCACTTCATGTCCACTTTTTTTTGGTTTGGTTTTTTAAGAGAGGGTTTCTTTGTTGTAGCCCTGGCTGTCCTGTAACTCAAGAGATTTGCCTGCCTCTGCTGCCCAAGTGCTGGGATTAAAGGCATGTGCCAACCACCACCTAGCTTCTTTTTTGATTTTTAGTTATTATTTGTATTATTGTATAAGGGCATGATGGAGGGCAGGATGGCATGTGGAGGTCAGAGGCAATATTGTAGAGTCACTTCTCTCTCCTTCTACCTCTGTGTGGGTTCTTAGGATCTAACGCAGGTCATCAGGCTTCTGAAGAGCATCTTGACTACCCCTAATCATTTGTTTTTAAATCAGACACAAAGGTCTTGTGATGTTGTCCTCAAGTAGCTAGGGCTACAGGTGTGTTGCTAGTTTGTTTTGCATTCTCTGGGGTATTCTGGGGTATTCCAGGTGCTAAGCTAAGTCCATCCCCAGCTCTTTACTTTTTATTTTATGATAGATTCTAATGAAGTTTCCAGGCTGACCTTGAATTTGTGATCCTCCTGCCTCAGCCTTCTAAGTATCTGGGACTACAGATCTACACCTACAGGCCTGACAATTTTTTCTAATTTCTTAAATATACCTTCTCAACACCTTCACTAATTTCTGTAAACAAAGCTCTCCCACTCACCCTCCAGGACATGCTTTGTTAATAAGCAAGAGTCCTTTAACACCATCCTGCCATTATTTCTTTAGCTTTTACCAATCTGATCTGACTATTTCAGATTAATTTATTTCACTGTCTTGGGATTTACAGAAACATAAGAGTGAATACATGCTATTTAAATTATCTCTCTCATGTATTTCCTTTCTGCATTTTTTGTTGTTGTTTTGGTTTGGCATGATCTCATTCCACCATGTGGTTAATTCCACTATAAAGGTCACCTTGGTAATAAGTGCTTATTATATGAAGGTCAGGAGAGTCACACTCACTACTTCAGAGGCACCAAAGTATGCTTATCATCACACAGGCGCCAAGTGCCCTCGTGTCAGTGGGAAGTGGGTCCCCTTCTTCAGAGGACGGCCACCACCGACAGCAGAAAGAGGCGGAGACGGGAGAAAGGGGCTTCTCAAGCTTTTCCAGACAGGGTTTCTATGTGTAGCCTTGGCTGTCCTGGAACTCGCTCTATTGACCAGGCTGACCTCGAACTCACAGAGATCCATCTGCCTCTGCCTCCCAAGTGCTGGGATTAAAGACGTGCACTACCATGCCTGGCTCAGACAACACTTTAAACAGAGTACATACAGATATATCCTTGGAAATTACAAAATAACCCTACAAATCATTTCTAATTTTTTTTTTTTTCAGAGACAGGGTTTCTCTGTAGCTTTGGAGCCTATCCTGGAACTCACTCTGTAGACCAGGCTGCCTCAAACTCACAGAGATCCGCCTGTCTCTGCCTCTGGAGTGCTGGGATTAAAGGTGTGTGCCAACACTGCCTGGCACTCATTTCTAATTTTGTGTGTGTGTGACAAAAATCACTATTTAGCTGGGTGGTGGCACATACCTTTTATTCCAGCACTCGAGAGCCAGAGGCAGGAGGATCTCTGAGAGTTCGAGGCTAGCCTTGGCCTACAGAGCTACAGAGTTCCAGGACAGCCAGGGCTACACAGAGATACCCTATCTCTAAAAACAAACAAAACGAAACCAAAATCACTATTTAATTTTATATCGTCCTTTTCTCAGCACTGCACTAGACTGTATTTAAGGATCTTTTTATGTTGTTTTGCTTGTTTTTAGACAGTTTCACTATGTAGCCCTGCCTGCCTTGACTTACAGAAATCTACCAGCCTCTGCCTCCCAAGTGATGAGATTAAAATCATGTATTACCACGCCCAGTTTATTTTAGTTTTTTTTTTAGTTTATCATATGCAGCAAGCATTCGATACTGCTGTTTTAAACAAATGGCATCATAACTCAATTTATAGCAACTTTAGAAGATACATTATATTTATTCTGAAGAAGACTGCAGCTTTGGTAGAAAAGTTAAATGTGAAAGTGGCTAAAAGCCTGGGAGACCTGGGAGGCCTGGGAGGTAACAGTGGATGTGAAGGGAGCTGCCCTGAGTCTACTCTAGAGTCTATGGTTTACTAAGAGACAAGAATAAAGAGGAATGGTACAATAGTCTTTCTCAAATCACATGGTTCAATAAAGGATTTCTACAAACACTTCTGGACAGGAAAAATGGCAGTATTGGAATCTGAGACATTCTTGACTTGTGACATTGAAATCATAATTGATTTGAAATTCATATTGTTCTTTATGCTAAAGAAGTAAATACAGAGGACAGTGCTCTTGGTTAAACACTATACTCCAGGACAAACAGCTGGTTAAGTATGAACTAAGTACTTGAAATGAACTAGAGTTTCTCAACTTACTATTTGGTTTCCTTCCTACTAAGTCATCCTCATGCTTAAAACATCTGTTTATAAAACTCCAATTCTATGCAAGCTTGTCAAATATTTGTCTCAGAATATAGGTCAAATGGAAAAGAAAAACATTACAGATATGTGGAGAATATATATACACACATACATATATACACTGGATACATAGAGGCTAACAGGATCAAAACCAACTCATTTATGGATTTTCTTTCTGTTCGGGCTTCTCTTCCAGAGGCTGGAGAGGTTGAGTCATACTGTACACCCTAATACACGTCTTTTCAGTGTAAAATGCTGTTTGTCTCACTTGAGTGTGACAAGATGAACACCATTTCAGACTGTGGGTAAATTTATTCATGATTGTTTTAAATGGGGTGGTGTAAAGGATGCAGCTGCATGAATAGGAAGGTGCAGAAGAGTGGAAAGTTAATCTTAGAATATAGAGAATGCAATACTAGGAATTAAAAAGGCCAGAGTACTTCATTTCTGTTGCATTTTCCTTCCATCTTACTAAGCAAATGGCAGTTACGTAAGGCTCCTGGGCACAAGCTGTGAGAAACAACCAAGGGATGAATTACAGGGCTAAGCAAGCTCAGTTCTCCAGCTTCTTTAGGCAGGAGAATTCACAAAGCAAGCTGTACACATTTCATATGTGTTTAAGTCATGAAATGTATATATAGACAAAGGACAGCCATCTCACTGGCCTCAAACTTGTAATTAATGAATTTTCCTTGTTCTAAGACATATCTAGACTCTCCCATCACAGTGTTTCTGAAAATCATTATATAACTGGTTTTGTTCAAGTCAAGGTGTCACTATGTAGCCTTGGCTAGCCTGGAACTTACTATGTATACCAGGCTGGCCTCAAACTCACAAAGACTCACCTACCTCTGCCTCGTGCATGCCCAGATTAAAGGCAAGGGCCACCATGACTGGCCATTACATGTTTTCATGCATGCATGTAATGCCATAGAGCTTCTTTCCCCCCCCCACAAGAAACTGTATTTAACCCAAAAGTATATGAATAAATCATGGTATATATAGTATGCTACATGATCCTAAACAAAAATATTTTAAATCTGCAAAAGTTATGTAAGTAAATGTCTTGCTACTGAAAAAATCAACTTAGAAAGAGAAAAAAAAAAGTAAAACTTTTTCATCTTATTGATTCAAATAACTGAAAACTTTAGAGTTGCTACTTTGTAACATTAATTCATGTATATTTTCCTATATATAGTCTTTGAAGACTGGAAGATAATATGCTGGAAATGGATAGGAAGTGGTGAGAGCATGCATGTGCCTATTATAACAGGCATCTCTAATTCTCTGTGTAGTTGTAGGGGCTGTGACTCCTCAAAAACTTAGGACTAAGTAGGAGTGGTGGTGTATGGTTTTAATCTCAATTTAACACTCGGGAAGCTAGGCAGGACGATTGTGAATTTGAAGACAACCTGGTCTACTCAGCAAGACCTTGTATTTTAAAAAAAAGTTAGAGTGACAGTATCAACAAAAGGAATTAACAACACAGTTTAATAGCTGTTATAGTAAAAAGTATGTAAGAGCTAAGAGTTACTGAGTGATAGAATACTTAACTGGCATACACAAAGTATTGAGTTTGATTCCTAGCAATATACATGCATGCATGCGCATGTGCGCACGCACTTACTCACACAGGGGAGGGGGAAGGAGGGAGGCAGAAAGAGAGAGAATATCTAACTTTTCTTTCTATAAATGTTTGATTGCTACCAGAAAGGCTTCTTTGAAGAAATCACTTCTACATAAAGATTTGAAAGAATAAGAAATGGCAATATCCTTGGAAATATTAATAGGGATTTATTTTATCCATAATGTTACTAATACTGAATTATGCACGGTAGGTGCTGTATAACCCCGGCCATAAGATGGGTTTATTTTTTGGGGAGGGCGAGTAACGTGGAAGGGACAAAAGGACTGGAAAAGGCTGAAAATGAGAAAGTACAGCTGGAAAGATCACAAGGGAGCTAACTTAGCATAGTATCAACTTTGGTTTTTAACACTTCTTAGTTCAAATCTAGAATTCCAGTCCCTATTATCTGTGACACCACAGGCTGGTGAAACTCTGCAAGCATTACCCTTTTCATTTGTAACTAATAACTCATCGCATGCTATGAAGCTGAAATGGAGTAATACATATTCATATGGCTAGCTGTCTAATAGCTTCCCACAAGACTGTAAGTTAGAAATGACAGAGGCTATGGAAAATACTTTCTGTATCACCTTTGACAAAATGGTTAGTATATAGTAGATATGCTGTAAGTGTTGACTATCGTTAAGCCCTTTAGTGTGACAATTTCAGTTACAACAGACCTATGACCTCAGCACAGTTTGATAGTCTTTTGAAGAGACACACGGTTACTAACTAGGGCTGAAGATACAGCTCAGTAATAGAGTGCTTGTCTAGCCCTGGGTTGAATTTCCAATACCTCGAAAAAAAGTACTGTGCTATTTCACTATGAAGCAATTATTTTAAAAAAGTATAATTTGAAGGGCCACAGGAGCTGGAAAAGATATTTAGGTAAGTAAGACTACTTGCTATGCAAGCAGGAAGACCTGAGTTCAAATCCCCAAAACTCAAATAACAACCTGGGAGTGACCCCCCTGTGACTGTAACCCTAACTCCTGGAGAAGAGGGAGACAGGAGGATTGCTAGGGCTTGCTGGCTGTCAGGCTAGCTCCAGGTTCATTGAGACATACTGTCTCAAAGAAGTAAGGTGGAGAATGATACAGGAGGATGGCTTCCATGAAGCATGTCATACTGGCGGTTCTGTGTGTCCACCTGACACAAGCTGGAGTCATCAGAGAGGACGGAGCCTCAGCTGAGGAAATGCCTCCATGAGATCCAGCTGTAAGGCATTACCTCAATTAGTGATCAATGAGGGACGGTCCAGCCCATTGTAGGTGGTGCCATCCGTGGGCTGGTGACCCTGGGTTATGGAAGAAAGTAGGTTGAGCGAGCCATGGGGAGCAAGCCAGTAAGCAGCTCCCCTCCATGGCCTCTGCATCAGCCCCTGCTTCCAGGATCCTGCCGTTGAGTTCCTGTCCTAACTTTCTTCAGTGATGAACAGCAATGTGGAAGTATAAGCTGAATAAACCCTTTCCTCCTCAACTTGTTTTTGGTCATGGTGTTTCATCATAGCAATAGAAACCCTAACTGAGACACATGCATACATGCATGAACCTCCACATATATGTACACACACCACACACACAACACTCTCGAGCTGAGGCAAGACAAATAGCTATAAAACCTTCTAAATTTGAACAAAAACAAGCATTTATAAATACATATCCTTGGAAATACTACACAGATAAAGTCAACACCACAAAACGGGGTGTAGTGGTCGACCTACACTTATAATCCCAGCTCTCAGAAGGCTGAGGTAGGATTATTGAAAGCTTAAGGCTAGCCTGGGCTACATAATGAGCCCCTGTCTCAAAAAACAAAACACAAATTAATCTATACTACAAAGGAAATATACTTTTAAATCTCTCTAAATAAATGTTTCTCAACCAAGGGTGACTTTTCTTTCTTCCAAAGGACCATCTGACAATATTTAGAAAGAATTTTTTTATTATGGCACTGGCTGTTTTTGAGACAGGGTCTTTCTATATTATATAGTCAAAGCTGGCCTGAACTTGTAGTGGGGTGTGCTGTGGAATAATCCTTCTGTACACTGTGAAAACACTCTTATTGTTAATAAAAAGCAGATTGGCCGATGGCCAGGCAGGATTTTCAGGGCAGGGAGAATGCTGGGAAGAAGGGCTGAGTCTGAGGAGTCGCCAGCCACAGAGAGAACAGGATGTGTATACAATGAGATAACAAGCAATGGCCACAGGGCAGCACATAGATGAATAGAAATGGGTTAATTTAAGTTGTAAGAGCTGGCTGGAGATGAGCCTAAGCTATCAGCCAAGCATTTATGATTAATAATGAATCTCTGAATGGTTATTTGGGAGCAGCTGCCAAGACACAGAAAAACTTTGCCTACAGGAGTGCAAACTCCCAAGTGCTGGGAATACAGGAGTGGACCAAGACAGCCAGCTCAGAGGCGTTTTTGACTGTTACCACTGAGGTGGTGGTGGGGTGTTATAAGTGATTAGTGGGCAGAGGCCAGGGACACTGTTAAACATCCCAAGAAGCACGAGAGAACTGACAACGAAGAATTATCTGCTCCAAATTATCAGTAGGGATGAGATTGGGTGTATGAATGGGTTGGAGAATAGAAAAGTAGTACAGCTATAAATTGTGTAAACATTTTCAATTATGTTAGGTTTGGTATTATTACAGTTTGTGTCTGCTGTAACTTACTACTATGTTTTGGATCTTATGAATTTATTTTTGGTGTTGTTAGGACTAAACCCAAGGACTCAGGCATGCTGGCAAGTACTTTACCATTGAGATATATCCTCAAAGAGAAGTCTGAAGGAACTTAGGTTTGGGGATATCTTATATCTCTAATATATCCATGATTGAGAATATCTGTCTGAATTTTTTTTCCTTTTTCTGAGACAGGGCTTCTCTGTATAGTCCTGGCTGTCCTGGGACTTGCTCTGTAGACCAGGTGGGCTTCCAAACTCAGGGATCTATTTGTCTCTGCCCTCCCCCACCCCACCCAGTGCTGAGATTAAAGAAGCGTGTCACCAGACTTGGTCTGTCTGAAATTTTAGGTCAGTGCAGATATATAAAAGCTTTGGGGGCCAGTGAGACGGCTAAGCAGGTAAAGGTGCTTGCTACTAAGCCTGATGTGATGGTCTGAGTAAGACTCCTGGGTCCCACACAGTAGACGATAACCAACTTTCAAAAATGTTCCTTTGATCTCCACACAACACCAGCCCCCACCATGAATAAATAAATATTTTAAAAGACAATATATAAAACCTTTCAACAGCTCAGAAAAAAATTGAAATGAGACATGCAAATCACAGCCTAATCTTTACCTAAGTAAGAATTCTGTCACCTCAAGCTGAAAGGAGAAAAAAAACGCATGTCTTATATTTTCTATGATTTTATCAGTACTGATTGTGAAAGTAGATTTAAAGGAGGTTAATTTTGCTCATTTGCATGTGTATGCATGGTGAAGCACTCTGCCATTTCATGTCTTGTCTCTGGGATTCTACTTATATTATCAGTATTTATCCATTAAGAACCTCAGTGTACTGGGCAGTGGTGGCACATGCCTTTAATCCTAGCACTCCTGAGGCAGAGGCAGGCAGATCTCTGTGAGTTCGAGGCCAGACTGGTCTACAGAGTGAGTTCCAGGACAGTCAAGGCTACAAAGAGAAAACCTGTCTTGAAAAAAGAAGGAAGGAAGGAAGGAAGGAAGGAGGGAGGGAGGAAGGGAGGGAGGAAGGGAGGAAGGAAGGAAGGAAGGAAGGAAGGACCTCAGTGATAGCCAGGTGGAGTGGCACATGCCTTTAATTCCAGCACTTGGGAGGCAGAGGCAGAGAAATCTCTGAGTTCAAAACCAGCCTGGCCTACATAGTGAGTTCAGGCCAGCCAGGGCTACACAGTGAAACCCTGTCTCAAAAAAAAGAAAGCAAGCAGGGCAACACTTCACTTCTCTCTGCTTCCCAGCGGATCCCAGCTCCCTCACGTTCCTGTCAGGCCTCCACCATCAGGATAAACAACACGCTCAGACTGGGAGCCAAGATGCTCCCAGATCCCTCAGGATGCTTCTGTCAAGGAGTTTGTCATAGCAGTGAAAAAAATAATTAATATACTAGACTTTTAGGAGTTACCAATCAGCTGAGTATAGTCAGCTATCCAGTGAGAGAATTCTTTAAAAAAATAAAAATAAGGGCTGGAGAGATGGCTCAGTGGTTAAGAGCACTGGCTGCTCTTCCAGAGAACCTGAGTTCAATTCCCAGCAACCACATGGCAGCTCACAACTGTCTGTAATTCTAGTTCCAGGGGATCCAACATCCTTACACAGACGCACCAATGCAAATAAATAAATCACTAAATAAATAAATAAATAAATAATAAGCCAGGAATAGCGGCATACACCCTTAATCCCAGCACTTGGGAGGCAGAAGCAGAATTTCTGAGTTCAAGGCCAGTCTGGTCTAGTAGTGAGTCCCAGGACAGCCAGGACTACACAGATAAAGTCTGTATGGAATATACCAAAATAAATAAATAATAAAAGTAAAAATAAAGAAGAAAGAAAGGGAGGGAATAAAATCCGTATAAAGCTACTGCTAGTAGAAGTTTCTGGATGGTGTCATAGAGACTTTGTAGTACAGAAAAGTGAATTTAGGGCACAAGCTAAAGTCTCATTTGAAAAAATATTGGGTTTTACTTGTACATCATTAGAAAAAAATAACTTGTTAGGCATTGGGGCACATACTGTTAAATGCCAATAAAGGAGGCAAGATCACAAGTTAGAGGCCAGCAATTAAACATGATGGGGCCTTAAAGGAAAGGGAAGGAGCGGCTTCCCTTCAACACCTAGGGAGAGGAGGACAGAAAGGGGGAGAAGGGGGAGGGAAATGACAGTGGAAGGGAAGGGGGGAGGGAGAGAATGCCATTATTTTGGGGGCAGGCAAAGGAACCTCTTCAGAGAACAGCCTTTATCTCTGAACCAAATCCCTGATCTATCTCAGTGAGGAGTCTTGGATCAATCCCCAGATCAGGAAAAGCCTGACTTTTTATAACCTTTCATGGGTAGAGGGAAGTTTCACACCACAAGATATAGTTCAGCATAGCATACATGACAGAGAGCTTGGAGAAGTCGGGAATCATAAAGTGAGAGCATCAAGTCATGGCACAGATGCCTTAACTCTGTGCCAGAGAGAGCTGCAGGGAGCATGAGATCAGGACTACACGTGTTCTAATGGTAAGTCTAGGTTCAATACGGATGATGTCTAGAGACCTAATGTACAGTGTGGTATGTGCTTTGCATACTTGAAAATTTTCTCAAAGAGCACATCCTAAGTATTTTCTCCCCCTCGCAAAAGATAATTGTGCCAAGGAATGAATGTTAATCAGCTTAATGATGATATTAATTATACAAGATATACTAATAGCAAAATGCCAGGCTGGGAGCGTAGCTCAGTTGGAAGAATGCTTTCTGTTGTATGTAAGTCTCTGGGTTCAGTCTCCAGTTAAAAAGCCTTCATGTTGTACATCTCAAATACCTACAATATTTTGTCAATTGTACATTAATAAATCTAAAAATGAAATGAACAAAATAAAATTTATAATGTTTAACTATAAAGAAAAAAACAAGTTAGAGGCCAGTCCAGGATGCAGTGACCCACAGAAAAAAAAATAAAACAAAACAGAAAAAGAAACTTTTTTTTTACATTAAAGTTCAAGAGCAGTTTCATAATTGTCATACATGCAAATACCTTAAGTCTGAAAAGTGTGAAGAAAATCCCTAACTGCCTACTAAAATCATTTTATACCCAAAGCAAATTTAACAACTACGTTTTTTTCAAAGATATATGCATGAAATATTAAAGATTCTTCTAAGCTAGCATTTTAATTTGAAAAGTCAAAAGAACTGTGCATGTGCCATTTTATTTCCTGTTATTTGGGCTTTCGAAGCATTCATACCTCTTCAATACCAGCTATATTGTTCACAGCCAGTTTCTTTAGGGAACTCTGAAGCTTTTTGTCATCAGCAGTAGCTGTCCTATGTACCACCTTCTTCTTTCTGCGAGCTGTACCCTGGAAAATAATCAGACAGAGGTGTCAATGTGCATAGTGACTGGCAACAGAATCATATCCTCCTGGTCACAATCCAAAATCCACATTGGAAAAACTAACGAACAGTAGTGATTAACGAGACCATGGAGCTGTGATATTCCGCCAACACCTGAAGGGCACTTGTAGTCAGCTGTTATTTCATCATTTCAATACATTATGTTTCTAAATGTTACTTGTTAATAGAACACAATTTATAACTCTGAAGACCATCCAGTGTGCTTTATAACAACTTTCAAACATTTTATGCTTTCACAGAATTCCTGCCAGCCCCTGCCAATAAAGTCTAAATATGATCCAAAATCTTAGGAACTATTATATATTGAGAATTAAATCCCTACTATGTGAGTACTCCAGAGTCCGAGAATCCAGGAATGGGGGGAGGGGGGGTGTGAACCCAAGATTTTACTTAAGTTCTTATATTGCAATAAAAGGGAAGTGTCAGTAAGTACTCAAACCAATGAAATCACTTCAAACAGGGTAAGGGTATAAAAAAACAAAACTAGAATGGTTAAAGAGCAAAGCACAATTTTACTAGAAATGAGACCCACGACCAGACAGGAGTGATCCAAGCAGAATGAAACAAGACTGAACTTGTCTTCTAGACAGAGAGGGAGCCAGTGTGGCTGGAGCAGAGTGAACAAGGAAGAAGGAAGAGATAAATGAGTCAGACAGACACACAAGGGCCACACCATGTCGATTAGAATCTCATGGGCAGGTGCTCGACTTTATTCTAATTGCAATAGGAAGCTATTACCAGAGACCTCATCTGACCTGTTTATTCCCATTTAAGGTTGCTACAGGAAACTGGACCTAGAGGCTATGAGACCAGTCGGGGGGCTGGTGCACAAGTGTGGTGAGAGATGAGAGATGGCCACAGGTCAGACTGTCACAAGAGACAAAGTGACTTCTGATGGGTTAGATGTGGGATATGATGATAAGTCTTAGAACAGGTTTATTTCTCTATTGATAATTAGAAATACAGGGGTGGAGCTATGGCTCGGTGGTTAAGTGCACTTGTTACTCTTCTAGAGGATGCTAGTTCAAACCCTAGCACCCATGTCAGGCAGCTCACAACTGCCTGTAACTCCAGCTTCAGGAGATCCAGTTCCCTCTCCTGGCTCCTGATGACATCGGCAGACACAGAGACACATATACACAAATAAAATTTTAAAAAGAATATATTTTTTCCATTAAAAAACTATTTAAAATAATAGGTTAAATTTCTGGGCCAATTTTTAAAAAAATGTAACCACTATCAGAGCTGAAACACTACCAAAAGCGTAAGTTCTGAGGTAAGCTCTTTCTGAAATAAGGAGTGACAGACAAAAGGGATGCTTGGTCTCCTAGTAGCTCCTGCAGTAGTCCTCAGGAACTCAGCCTGACAGAAGAAAGGCTGTACTTTGTTTCAGCAATCCCAGGGGGAGAAAAAGGTCTGGTTGCAAAGGTTATGATGATCTCCAGTTGCTAACGGAACCCTTTACATAGATGGTCATTTATCTGCGAAGTATTCCTAACTCAGGGATAGTTTAGTTGCTTGCTCTGTATTTTTGTTTCGAGACAGGGTCTTGCTATCTAGTGAGGCAATCCTGCTTCAGCCTCCCCTGTGCTGTGATTACAGAGTGTGCGATTAGCCAGAGCTACTCTATTGAAAAGTCTTCAGGTACTTTGACTAAGCTACTATGTAAGTAGTTTATACACACCTGTAATCCCAGCATTCAAAGAGAGAGACAGGAGGATTGCTTAAAAGTTTGAGGCCAGTCTAATCAACATATGAAATTCCAGGGCAACATGGACTTCAGAGTGAGACTCTATCTCAATAAACAAAATCAAAAAATTCAACGTGTCTACAGACTTGTCAGTCCACTAATGTTCCTTCATCTCCTAGATTTTATAGCTGGTAAAAACCACAGACCCACGTTCTAAAATCAAAGCCTGGGGAACACCCTCAATTCTTCTCTCTGCCCTTTATCTCCCCACATCCCATCTGTCTTTAAATCATGTCAATCCAACCTCTAAATTTGTGTCCCATGTTGTACAACAATAGCTCCAGACTATTCTCCATTTGATCCCATTTTCTACACTGCCACCAGTTCTAAAACAGCTATCATTTCCTCCTTTTTTGTTGTATTTTGTTTTTTTCAAGACAGGGTTTCTCTGCATAGCCCTGGCTGTCCTGGAACTGGCTCTGTAGACGAGGCTGGCCTTGAACTCACAGAGATTTGCCTGCCTCTGCCTCCCAAGTGCTGGGATTAAAGGCATGCGGTGGCACATATGCCACCGCCACCGCCACCGCCACCACCACCCTACTTTTTTGTTGTACTTTCAAGACAGAATCTCACTATGTGGTTCTGGCTATGTAGACCAGGCTGGTCTTGAACTCACAGAGTCCCAGGTGCTGGAATTAAAGGCCTGGGCCATCACACCTGGCCATTGCCTTCTTAAAAGCCTTTAATAGTTGTCCACTGTGGATGGATAAAATCCTAAGCTCCTTAGAATGGTATATAAAAAGTATGATGGAGCCCAAACTACTTGGTCATCCCATCCCTACCATTTTCTATCCATTGTATACTCTAAACTAGCTGTCCCAAACTAAAGCCAGCCATTATTAAGGTCCATATTTTCTCAGCACCTTGCGGGGCTTTGCACATATGCAAATAGCAATCCCCATTTTAGCCTACCCCCCACTAACCCTTCCACCTGCTGGTCTAGTGATAAATTCTTATTTATCCTTTAAATCCCAGCATGACTCTCCTAGGTAAAATACTTTGTTCTTCATTACAATACTTGCTGTTCTTCATTGTAATTGTGAGCGTGACTTTCTTCCATGCCAAGCTATGTCAATGTCAAAAGCAAGAAATCTTGTTTATTTACTATGCCTGGTACAAATTAAATATTCAGTTAACAGCAGATAAATTAATGCATGTACCAGCCACTACATTAAAAATACATAATTATGGGGCTGGGGATATGACTCAGTTGGTCAAGTGCTTGTGTCAAATATAAGGAACTGAGTATGGACAACCAAAATAAAAACTGGGGATGGCCAGTGTAACTCCTGGAAGGTAGAGACGGGAAGATTCTGGAGGCTCACTGGCCAGCCAGTCTAGCTGAATCAGCAAGCTTCGAGTTTAGTGAGAAACCATTATCTCAAAAAATACAGTGGGGCTGATAGGATGGCTCAGTAGCTTAAAGTGTTTACGGCCAAACCTAATAACCTTAGTTCAATCTCCGGAACCCACGTGGTAGGAGGGAACTGACTCCTGCAAGTTGTCCTCGGATCTCCATGTGTGTGGTACACATTTGCAGGCATGCATGTATGCATGTGCACATATGTGTATGAAGAGGCCTAACTTAACATTAGTTCAGCCATGACAGGTTGCAAACTACCAATACTAGAACTAGGCCTCACCTAAACAGGTATCTATTTCATTGCCATCGGAGAGAAAGTCTTCTAATTACCTGTTTTAGATCTAGACAAATTATCATCAAACAGGAATGTGGTCTGATTTTAATCACTGAAGAGATTTTGGACTCAACGACCACAAATACAAAGTAGTAATACTATCTCACAATCATACGTGCTCCTACCAGTTTGTCTTACACACTCACCTTGCCCCCTATCCGGACCTGAGCTTGAAGTTTGGCTAACTTTTCTTGATTCATGCTGTTGGTAAATCTAGGGGGGAAAATAGATTTGTTAAATTTACTGTTTTATCAAAGTTAAAAACTTATTTATACAAACAGTACCTTTTGCTTCACTGAGCATTACCGTCAAGAGCTTATCAATACTGTCTATATTCGTAATAGTGATAACCTGTTCTAGCTTCACAAATCAATTTTTTTAAAAAAATTAAATACGACATGGGAGTCAAATATACAAACAGCAAATGAATGGGATTCAAAGTTGCCTATTTAAAGATCCTTTCTTAAAACATGACTCAGTTCTCTGGCATTCAGAAAAACCTAACCAATTATGAAATCTCTGTAGGCAAGCAGGCTTTTTCTTCCAAAGACTTTCAAAGCAGAGAACAATTACCAAATGTTATTAGCAAAACCTTCAAGTAGATTGTTTTCTCTGGAATCACATTCTGTATTTCTTATAAAGGATAAATATGACACAAAGGAAAAAAGGCTAGGCAAAGAAGAAATTGAACAATAGGCTGTCAGGCTGTCAAAATACAAGCGAGTCACGTCCTCTATTCAAGGTCAGATGTGTTAATAATGGGAAACTACCAGATTTCCAAACACTCCCTGATTCAGCAGCACCCGAGTTCATTCTAGACCTTGCACTGATAGAATATGTCACACTTAACAAGATATTATTGCATATAGGGTAAAATGTTCCACTGCACAATTTGACAAAGATGTATCTTGGCTACATTAAGTTGGTGGGGGGAGTAAAAAACCAGCTTTTATAGCAAATCTTGACTTTTGAAGATTCTAAGGACATTATAAAATCATGAATTCTAGTTTGGTCAGTGACACTCTTGGTAAGGAGAACAACATTCCTTGATCAAGAAACAAATAAAAGCTAATTCAACATTCTTGTTTGACTTGTTCTGTGGCTCACTAGATCATTACTGAGATGTGAAGGAGGAAGTAAGGGACTAGGTTATTATTAAACTTTTTTTTTTTCTAATTCTCTAACCTTGTAATTGCATCATTCAGATGAGAAGGATACAGTTTTTTACATTTGGGGCGGGGGGAGAATCAAAGATTACGTAAATTACTAACCATTCTGAACTGGCATTGAAACTTAGGAAACTGACCTGTATATATCATTGCTGTAAGGCTGAATCCATTTCTCAAATAAAAATTAGAACCTATGGCTTCTCAATTTGTTCAACATTCATTCTATCACGATGGTCATGCAGCTACAACTCTTGTACGGGAGGAGTTGTGTGTAGAATCCAAATCGTCTTAGATGTGGGCCGATCTTAGCTGTGCCACAGACTTAAACTTGCTGATATAAACCTCAATCTTGTATTCAAATAGTCACAAAAAAACTAATGTTCGTATTCCTCAAAGGATTACAGCCATGGAGGTATAGTGAAATAACAAAGCACTTAAGGAATTTCTCGCAAAAAGGAAGTCAAGAGGAAATATTAGAACTAAACACAGCACAAGCCCTTTGGGACTGTTCTGCATTTTGAGTAACAATCCCAAAGAAGAGAGATGGAGGTTGGAAAGACAAGACAAAGCATCCAGACTTATTTGAAGCAGAAGCAAAACCAAAATTCTTTCTTATGTTGTAGGTGAAAGAATGATTCCATTCCAGGTGGCCAAGATAACAGAATTAAGAATTCTTATTCCTAAGGAGTACCTTGGAAAAAGAAGGAAATTTTAGGGAGCCTGGGAACTTAAAGCAGCAGGGGAGGGAGAGATGTGGGCTGTGTCTCTCGACTGTTGGGCTGTGTAGGATTCAATTAGGAAAGAGATTTAGACTCAGAGACCCCAACGATCACCTGGTTTAATCTCTACTTGGTATCTTTAATGTACCTGTCATTCTTGTTTTATGTGTGAGGTCATCTCAGATACCTGTTAGTGCAGCAGGGCATAAATTACAAACAAAACAGCCTTCTTTCTAGTTTAACAGAAAATGAAGGCCTGGAAAGTTCCTTTCTGTGTCCCAGAGGGAGAAGTGACTTCCCAGGGCCACATGATCACTGAGTTGAGTCTCCAAGAATCCTTTTTACACTTTTCTCAAGGACTTCCGAAAGAGTATGAGATGAATCAATATTTATTGAATGCTCAAGTTCTAAGCACCCAG
>CABHPQ010155184.1:0-18132 GCA_902168405.1 Peromyscus aztecus
CATCATCTCCACCCCTGGTCCAAACTACGTCCTGTGCAAAATTCATATGAGGACTGTTTCTCGGGAGCTCACAATATTTTCCAAAGTGTATCCTAAGGGAAAAGAAGTAAGTTCCTTCACTCTGAAGTGTTCCAATCTCAGGGGAGTACTCTCAATCAGCCATGTCTTTGTAGTTCCTCTACCTAAGGAGCATCCAATCTCTTGTCTCTCTGCCTGCATGACCTTCCCAGGAGTGCCTCTGTCACTTCCTCCCTGAGAACCATCTTTGCATCTGCTCCAGAAATTTCTGTGCCCATAGTTACACCCGAAACTCCAGGGTCCACAATAGCTAGCTTGGCTCTTGATGTGTAAATGAGGCGATGTTTTGGTTTTGAAAATATGCTTCTTAAAAATCCAGAGATGGCCGCATCTCAGAGAGTCATCTTTGAGATTCAACTGAAATGCATATGTAGTGGTTCCGCGTCCTAAAGTCCCGTTCCAGAGGTGCAACACGCATCTTGGTGGCTGTATGTCCAGCAGGCACTTGAGTGAAGACTGAACGGTCACCAACTGAAGAAAGAAGATCCAGAGGGTACCACCTGCCGCTTCACCCACCTTTTTCTCTCTGTTGTACCTAAGTCTTCCTGGAGGAATACCAGGATGTCTGACATACCAACCCAAACTCTAAACCAGGTCATCAACTTTAAAGAGAGATGCACTCACTTTTTGCATTCATTAAGTTCCTGCCCCCTTACTCATCTAATAGAAAACTGGGCACCTGCTTTGAAATGTCACACCTGAAGTTAGCTCAGCTTGAAAAGTTTAAAAATAGTCAATCCGAGGAACAAAGGTGTTTACCACAAACAAATGCTGTTAACAGCTCCTGGGAGACACACTTCAAGTTCCCACAGGGTGACACAGTTGTGTGAACACGGACCCTGCTCTTCCCTTCCCTGCTTTTACTAGGTGCCGCCATCCCAACCTCCTTTTCTCTGGGCAAGCTGGAGCTGTCCACACCCAGAGTGCTGAGCACAAGAGGGGTGCTTCTCCCTATGCCCAAATCCTCGGACCTTTGTCAAAGTCTATTGGCTTTGTCAATAGAAGTGGTGTAAAAAAACGCACGCTTCACCTTGCACTTACTGGCCTGTATGACGACCGTTTATCTTTATTTGCTTATAGAAAGGCGGAGTAATACTTGGAGGTTCGCGTCTCACAGGCTGCGCTACCTAACATTTCCGCCTCACTCTCATGGCCCTCATTCCTCTCTCAGGCTTGAGTCCTTCTCCCTGACATTTGCAGCATGCTGTCCACCTGACTGTTTACTTCCCTTGTGTGTCCTCTGTGCCTCCTCTAGATGGAAATTCCCGGGACAGGCTACTTATCTCCTTTGTTTATCCAGGTGTCCTTAGATTCTAGAACAGTCCCTGGAGAATACCAGGGGCTTGATAAATATCTGAATGAATGAATACATATACATATTTTTAATAAAATAATCCATACCATTCTCCTGGACTAGAGATTTGAGTCTGTTTTAATGCGGGACTGGTTAGCTTTAACTCCCTTCCCCCAAGTTTTCATGTGCAGCCTGTAAGTCAAGACTGCCAAATCCTTCTCCCCAGGATTACAGAGAGATGATCTTGGTGAGGTCGAAAAGCCTGAGGAAAACATTCGCTTGACATTTAGCGGTTCATTGAAATAACAAACCTGACTCCGAGAAGCAGTGCGTTTTCTGCAGCTGCCGGCCTCCTTTCCAGCAAATGTCTTACTTGGTTCTGTGTGCTGACATATCTCTGTGGAGAACCTGGCAGAGGTTGAGGGGAAGTATCAGTTGTCTAGAGCCCAGTGCTGCCTGCCCCCATCAGGACATGTGAGGGACCCGCTGTGAGGCCACAGCAGGCTGCCTGCAGGTGCTTTTCAGGGAGCTTTATGGAACTCTCACTTAGTTCTTGGTTCCCTTCTTCAGAGAAAACCATGAGTCAGGCCTGCTGAGTGACTGGTCCAAGCCCCGCCCCCAGAGGTGATCTGTAGGGCCAGTGCTCTAACTGTCCCCCCTGTACCATGTCCTCCTGCCCCAGCTTACAGCCTCTGCCTTCAGGGTGAGGCTGCTGGGTTTTGTCTCTTGGGCCAAAAAACCAGACAAGATTAGATTCTAGACTGGAGATGTAGCTCAGTCAGTGGTAGAATATTTACCCAGTATGCGTAATACTGGTTCAGGGAGAAAGGAAGTAGAGTGTGGAGGAAGGATCAGATTCCCAGAATTCTTCCTGCGGCTTCATTGCTTCCCCCACAGACTTATTGACGGCCACTGCTGTCTACCTTGCTATTTATTTTATTTCCAGTGTCACTCAACCAGAAGAGACTTAGGAAGTGACACCACACTGTAGTCCAGAAGGATGAACAAGGAGCAGAACATTCAGGAAACAATAATGGAGACTGTTTCACTGAGTGAAGTGTCAACGGCTCAGCAGACTCTGGAGGGTGGGGAAACATCCTGTCTTGGCTGACACTAGCCTAGTGGGGCAGGATCTGTGGATTCAAACCAAATGAAGGACAGACAGTTGCTGTACTCAGCCACCTGTGAACTGAGTCTCATCCCTACTCAGTGTCTTTGAACTGCAGCAGATACACCTGGATTTCACAGCAGGGACTCAAGCTTAGTCAACACTTCTATGGATGGGTGATTATAATCATAGCCTGTGCCGTAACCTAACAAAAACTGTTATTCACAGCCCAGAAGGGAGCCTTGGTCCAGCCCTGGCTCTTACCACATGTCCACATTTCTGAGCAACCCACTGTCCAAAAGCAGACAGCCATTTGCTTGGGGTGGTGATGACTTCTGCTGTGGCTGGTTAAGGGCAAGACAGCATCGGAGTCAGTTCTGGGAGCAATAACTGGCTGCCTGAAACTAACGGCGATGCTCTGGTGCAGGGCTGAGGAAGGAGGATGTTTGGAAACAAGGTCACAGTGAATCTACTTCTCTGTACAGGAAGTCAGCAAATGACCACTGAGAACCTGCTCTGTATAAAGCACCAAGAAAGCAGGGGAGGAAACAGCATGGTGGGGAGATGCACAGAGGGATATAAGGAGTTGGCATCACAATGTAGTCAGAGGCAATTACTGTACCCTCGCTCACTGCCAAGTGCCAGTGCATAGGATCTCTGTGGCATGGGTGTCCAATCACCTCCACCTTAGGAATGTGGAAACTGAGGCTAGTGGAAGTTGAATGTCTTTCTTAGAGTGTTATGACTGATAAAATGTGAACTGAGACTAGAATCTTAGTTACCTTCCCTTCTGAGTACTCCTAAGCACAACTTTGGCAGCTCCCCTCTCCCTCTGACAAATTAGCTCCTACTCACATAGCCAGAAGTTGAGGACAAGCCTCAGGCTGGTCAATTAAGTAGAGATATGAACCAATAAAATTAAAACAGGATCAGAATCCTGGGCTGACTAGGATCAGGTCACATCCTCCAGCTCCCAGACAGGGTGACACTCTCCCAGTCTTGTACTCACATCAGCATAATAATTAGCAGCCCCTTGCATCCTCAGAATTGTTTTGGTTTGGACCCTAAGCCTCCCTGGCTTTAGCATGGGACTAGCTTGTTCACCCCTGCTCTTCAGTTTCCATCTGTGACTTAGTACACGCTTTGCAGAAGCCACTTTGGGAGTACAAAGCCAGGACCAAGTGAAGCTGTGCTGGGAGGCTTCGAATCCTGGGACCCCAGGCAGCAGTTGATTGTCCAGGGAGTCTGGACGGCTGAAATGACCTGTGCATCTGCCTTGATAGACAGCTCAAGTAGGAGGCTTGCAGCCCCAGTCGCTGGGGACTGCCGGCTCTTCTTCAGGTTGGGGGCAGGTCTCTCATTCTTTCTGACATTTTGTGGGTGAGCTCTGTTCCAGGCCAGCAGCCTGTGGCAACCAGGCGATGAGATGAAACTCTCGGTGTCCCTTCAGCCCATAAAGCCTGCCCCTGCTGCATGGTGAAAATTACAGACTTATATTACAGGCCTCATGCAGGGGAAGTAGCCAGAGGTTGCTGAGACAATCAGAATCTGGTAGGTTTATTGAGAATTGTGAGATGAAACTGGACTACCCACCCATGTGTCTGATTTGAACAACACCCCTCCCTCCGAAAAAAAGAAAAATAAAAAAAACTGAGGTTTTTTTTTTCTCCTAGTTAATGATAATTCAGAACCTACAATACTTTTTCCTCTTACAGAGAAGGCAAATTTCTCAGATTGAAGCAGCTTGCTCCATGGGGCTTTTCTGGGGGTGGCGGGGGGGGGGGGGGGGGGGTAACAGAGACACTGTGGGCTACTCACAGTCCGCAGGTATCAGCCCTCATCCCATCCCACACTACACACAGCATCACAACTTGATGAATTAAAATGCTGGGTAAAATTCTCAGCTGTTAAGAAAAATGAAATTAAGAGATTTGCAGAGGGTGAAGTAGAAGGTATTATAGGAAGTGAGGTGGTACAGTCTCAGAAAGACAAAATCACAGGTTCTTAGTGTGTGCATCCTGATTTTTAATGTATTTTTTAATGTAAATAGATTGTGATTGGGAATACAGACTTTGAAACTAGATGGGAGGGGTGAAGGGGTGGGGAGTGAAGGGGTGGAGATAGAGGGGTAGGGGGTGGAGGGGTGAGGGGTGACGAAAGACCACATGTGACCTGAAGGTGGGAGGACTCCACCCAGAGTAGGAGAGCACAGTGCAGGGAGAGGGGGCCAGGGGTGGCAGGGGACACAGAGAAACAAGTGTTTACGAAATGACGAAACAAAACCTAATTCTTTGTAAGCTAATAAAAATATTTAATGAATAAAACGTTGGAGATTTAGATGAGTTAGTTGGGAATGGTTTTCATTTTGCTGCCTTTCAAAGACTATTTTTATTATGGCAAAAATAAAAATAAAATAAAACTGTGGAGAGAAACTCAGAAAATTACCTCTGACAGTGGAGGCAAAGGTTGCCTCCAAAGGGGAACCTCCAGGGTGAAAAGCTCTGTATCTTGAGAGGGCTTGAGATTACACAGGTGTGTGCACTTGTCAAAACTACTTCAAGGGTAAAGCAGGATCCCTGCCTTTCACTCCATGTAAATTTAGCCATTCAAGAAAAAAGACTGAACTTTAGGGAACAGCATCCCCAAGAAACCACCCAGAGAACAGCATCCCCAGTGAACCCCAGGGAGCAGCATTCTCAGTGAACCCCAGGAAATAGCATCCCCAAGGAACCCCAATGAACAGTATCCCCACTGAAGCCCAGTGAACAGCATCCCCACTGAACCCCAGTGAACAGCATCCCCAGTGAACCAGAGTGAATAGCATCCCCAATGAACCCCAAGGGAACGGCATCTGTGCTGCTTGGCTTAGGAGAAATGTATAAATGCCCACAATTTATATTCAAGTGCCCCATGAAACCTAAGTGTATTGATGGTGAAGAGAGGTGTGGGTTGGTGGGATGGCATGTGATACACAGTGTAGTAGCACATTAGTGACAGGCACTAGCTGTTGAGTTCTTCATCTTCTTTGAAAATTCTGAAGTTTTCTGTAGGTTTGAAAATTCTCATAGGAAAATATGGAGGGAAAGGGTTACATTTAAAGTCCTGTGTGTCCTGGGCTTTGTTGATGAGAATTCTCTGGATACTTGTTTCCAAAAATGTAAGGTCCAGGGGTGCTGGGGGATGTTTTTCTGTATACTGTGAATATATGTTGTTTCCATTGGTTAATAAATAAGCTGCTTTGGCCTATGACAAGGCAGCTTAGAGGCAGGCAGGAAATCCAAGGACAGGGAAAGGAAAGAGAAAGGCGGAGTCTGGAGAGACGCCAGAACCGCCAGGAGAAGCAAGATGTGAAAGTACGGGTAAGCCACGGCCACGTGGCAACTTATAGATAAATAGAAATGCGTTAAGTTGTAAGAGCTAGCTAGCAAGAAGCCTGCTGTGGTCCATACAGTTTGTAAATAATATAGGCCTCTGTGTGTTTACTTGGGTCCAAGTGGCTGCAGGACCATGGGTGAGAGAGATTTTTCTGGACGGCAGGGGGCCAGGCGGGACCCTGGAAACACACAGGAGCTCTGTATGGAAACTGAGATTCAGCAAAGCTGGGTGGGGTTTAGTCTGTCTGCATTTAAAATGCCCACCACAGTGTCACAATGTGTGTGGAGGACCTCTTCTCAGGACAAAGCTCTCTCCCACTACCCTCTTGGGGTAGAGTCCCTCTTGTTTCTGCTGCTGTCCGGCTGTGCTTGTGCGTACTCTAGGCCTATGAGCTTCCGGCAATTCTCTGCACCAGAGATGTGGGCCACAGCAGCTGACTTTAGAAACAGTTGCTCACTATTTCCATGTGTATGAGTGTTTTGCCTGTGTGTATGTGCAGTGTACATGTTTGTTCCTTGGAGAGGCCCGAAGATGGCACAGGATCCCCTCAAACTGGAGGTGAGGATAGTTGTAAGCCACCGTGTGGGTTGTGAGCTGCTCTGTGGGTGCTGGGACCCTGCGAGGGCAGTGTTCTCACTTACCTGCTGCGCCGTCTCTGCAGCCCCTGTGCATCTGATTTTTTATACAGATTCCAGTCTTTTTTATAAGGCTCTTGGTGGGGTCTCAGGCCTGCAAGGAAAGTGCTTCCCCCACAGAGCCATCTCCCCCTAACTAGCTGCGGTTTTCAGCCCTCCAGGGTAAGGGTGAGCACTGTTTGGAAAACACTGGTGAATTTATGTGCAGAGAATCTGACTCTGTGTGGAAGAAAAAAGTAGAACGCGATGGGACCCATGACAGTGGGGACAGCGACAAGCAGCTGAATCCTAGACAAGGTGTGGTGCTGGGCATCTCAACCTTACCACGATCCTCAAGTGATCACAAAGTTGTGTAAGGCTCAAGAAACTCCAAGTCTGGAAGCATTTGCCCAAAGAGAAGAATGTTTTGCCAGCTCTGACTGGTAGATTCCTAAGACTGTCCAGTATGTATGAGTAAGCTGTAAGTTAGGAAGATAAATTACACCAGTTAGTCAGAGTCCTGTCCCTGGGCGGGCTGAGGCTCATGGCAAGGGTATCCTCTTGGACAGGAGTTCACCAAGGCAAGACACCAAGGTCTGGGTAGGTGAAGCATTTTCTTCATATGTTTTCACCAGCCACACAAAGCAGAATAATCCGAATAGCCCTGTCAACTCCAGTCCTGGAACCAAGGGTGGGGCTCAGTGGGAGGAGCTCTGAAGATGTGTTCACAAAGGTTCTGCTCCATCTGGGGGACCACACAGGCAGGTTCCTGCCAGGTAGTGAGCAAGGCAGTACAGCCAGGGCTAACCAGACACAGAGGAAAGCCCGGTTGGTACTAGCTCAGGCATCTGGGGTTCCTGAAAGACTGAGAACACAGCTTGGGCTCAGAGAAGCCAGCAAAATTTCTTGAAAACAGAGCAAAGAGCAGAAAAACAAAACACAACAAAAAACCCTAGCCTGGGAGCAGGATGCTGCTCGAAAGTGCTCCCCAGCTGCAGCACATACAAAACAGTTACCATGCTAGCATTAATGAGTGTAAAAACATGCATGGGGAAGCCAGAGCAGTGCTGACAGAGAGTCCCAGGGAAGGAGAGAGGGAAAGGGGAGGGTGGAGGAATAGGGCTGAGAGAGGGCAGAGAAGGTGTGGCCCTCATTTTGAGGTTCTGTCTCCAGATGACACACTTGGTTGAGGAAATCAAATCCCCAAGTTGAGTTGGCCCCCTGTGGCCCCCACAGCCAGACTAGAGGCTTTGGTTCCAGCATCCCAGCTGAGGCTCTGCCTTTTCTGAAGGCCCTTGCCTTTGTGACCATGAGGGGCATGACTGGTGAGCTTTTCTACATTTGCAGCAACTCTTGGATGACAAAAAAAAAAATGCAGCCCCTCAACCTAGTTCTTTTCAGGGTTATGTTTTCTGCCAGTGTTAAGTTCTAGAGATGAAAGCCAGGACTCAAGAATCCAGAAAACCTCTGGACATGTTTCTGTCACCAGGGAAGGCCATGCTCAATGTCACAGAGCCACAGACCCAGATCAGTAACTGACAGTCCACAGTCTGTATATAAGACAATTGATTTGTCATTTACAGATGGAATTCTGGACTGAGAAAATAGCTTGGTGAGTCCAGAGTTTACTGTGTAAGCAAGGCGACCTGACTTTCAGCTCCAGGTAAAGAGCTAGGCATGATAGCATATGCCTTTAATCCCAGTGCAGGGGACGCAGACAGATGGGTCCCTAGGGCCTGCTGAACCGCTCCTGAGGAATAACAGCTGAGGCTTACCTCTGGCCTACACACACACACACACACACACACACACACACACACAAGCATGCACATGCACGTACACACACATCTGCATGCACACTTACACCTACACACAAAGAAATAATAGAGACAGATGTCCAGAGTGGCCAGAGGAACTAAGGAAAAGAGCCCTCACCTCCTTGACTCCTAGGTAGATTTGCTGAAATCATTTCAGTGGCTTTTTCTGCAGCTCACTGCTCTAGACTCAAGCTGCAGAAAACCACAGCAACGTGCCCCCCCACACACACCATCATGACTTACAATGTTAGCTTCCAGCCACATCAAACATTTGTCCTGGGGCATTTAATGCTCTTATTGGGACAACTGTGGGGCACCGAGATATTGCCAAGGTCTTGCTGTGTGAAGGGGAGTGAAACGTTTGAAGGACTCAGGGAGGCAGCTTAGGAGACAAGAGGTGGAGAGCCCACACCAAAGGCAACCTGTACAGTCCAGGCGTCCAGTCAAGGCAAGACAAGGCAACTGAGTGAACTAGACTCCTAGATTCCCACCCTTGCCTTCCCCAGATGAACCTTGCATCCAAAGTTTCATGCTGATGGCTCCACACATACTTCTTGATTTTTTAAATTACTTTAAAAAATTTTATGTGTATGAGTGTTTTGCTCGTATGTGTATATGTGTACCACATGCATGACTAATAATCAAATAATTCAGATCCTTTGTAGCTGGAATTAGAGATGATTTTAAGCCACCACGTTGGAGCAGGGAACCAAACTTGGGTCCTCTATGAGAGCAACAGGTGTCTTAACTGGTAAGTTATCTCTCTAGCCACTGACCCATTTTGATTTTTTGGAAGCTTGGTTACTTTAACAATAAGAACTTGTATTCTGATCTTCTCTTGGAATATCAGGAAACCTAACAGTTCTTGGCTAAATCACCATAACAGCAATGGGCTGGGGCTTTTGGGGGAAGCACTCTCTGATTCAGAGCAAACCTGCCCATCCAGATGACTCATGTTCACTATCAACCGGGGCCTACTATCACCAAGTATGTGGGCAGGAAGAAGTGATCCTTAAACATCCCCCATTGTGTAGCTCTGACCACAAACAGACTGTGCTGGTCAGTTTTATGTCAACTTGACAAACGCTAAAGTCATTTGGGAAGAGAGATTCTCGATGGAGAAAATTACATAAGATTTGCCTGTAGACAAGTCTGTCGGACATTTTCTTGATTAGTGATTGATGTAGGAGGGCCCAGCCCACTGTGGGTGGTGCCATCTCTGACCTGGTGGTCTTGGGTTGCAAAAGAAAGCAAGCTGAGCAAGCCAGTGAGCAGCACTCCTCCCTGGCTTCTGCCTCAGTTCCTGCCCCCAGCTTCCTTCCTTGGTTCCCCTCAATGGATTGTGACATGGGATGTGTAAGCCAAATAAACACTTTGCTCCTCAAGTTGTTCTGGCCATGGGGTTTTATCACAGCATTAGAAACCTAACTAGGACAGAGACTGGTACCAGAGAGTGGGCCACAGCTATGATGAACTTGACTATGTTGTTTTGGGGAGAGTTGTGGAAGGAATTGGGATATTTGGGCAAGAAAAGCTATTATTGTTCAGAGCCTAATGGGCTGTAGTAGAAACTTGGAATATAATGCCAGAAGCTGCACAGATGACAGAAGCCTGGATTGTGAAGTCTCAGAGGGAAGCAAAGGTGATATCAAGAGCATTTGTGTAATAATTTGAATTAAGAATCTATGATCTGGTTAGCTGGGAATGAAGAATGGACTGTGATTAATAAGAGATCAGAACCACTAAAGTGAAAACTTTGCCTTCCTAGGACAATTGATACTGGTCAGCTGGGGCTTCCAGTAAAAAAGACCATCATCTTTTAGTCAAAATCTTCTGGGAATTGTCTCCCCAGGTTAGCATACAGACGCTGTGGTCCATAGACCAAGGCTATTCCTGGTGCTGCAGTCAAATTCGGTAATACGTAAGAGTTTCCCAGATAGCACAGGTTTTGAAAGTGTGAAGGAGTCATGGAGAGTGACTAAAGCTTGGAACTCTGAGAGGCCAGGAGAGACTATTGGTGAAGGTGCAGTCTTCACTGCAGTAGAAGCTTCTGGATTGCAGGAGTCATGGAGAGTAGTTAAGGCTTGATGAGGGTGCAGCCTCATCTACTGTAGAGATGCAAGCATATTGGAGATGCCAGTACCAAGGACAGCAACAAGTGTGGCATGGAGCCATCCTGAGCATAGGAGACTAGCTCTGCATGCTGTGTGTGGTAGAACTGAGAAGCAGAGCTGCCTGGGTCCTTTGGCACCCAGTAGATTGTGAGTTCCAGATGTCTGACACTGGGCTTTACTTCACACCGTTGGGCTTTGGTTTTGTTTGGGTTTGGTTATAACTGTGCATTGTTCTTCTCTCTTGAAAGGAAAGTATTTAACTTGCTTTTTTTTTTTTAATTCTTATAGAATCCCACAGTTAACAGGCTTTGGAGAATTAGAGGGACTTTGAACTTTCAAAGAGACTGTACTCTTAAACTGAATTTTTAAAGATTGGGATTTTTTAAAGCTGGGATGTTTTATATTGTGATGGTGATATTAATGTGGATAAACAAAAAAGGAAAGTTATGGCAAGTTGACAAGGGAGCAATGGTGTTGGTTAGTTTTATGTCAACTTGACACAAGCTAGAGTCATTTGGGAAGAGGAGTTCTCAATCAAGAAAATGTCTCCATAAGATTGGCCTATAGGCAAGCCTGTAGGGCATTTTCTTGATTAATGTTTGATATGGGAGGGACCAGCTCACTGTGGGTGGTGCCATCCCTGGGCTGGTGGTCCTGGGTTCTATAAGAAAGCAGGCTGAACAAGTCATGAGGAGCAAGCCAGTAAGCAGCACTCCTCCATGGCTTTTGCTTCAGTTCCTGCCTTGGTTTCCCTCAATGGACTTTGACATATAAGCCATATAAACCCTGCCCTCCCCAAGTTGCTCTTTGTTGTGGTGTTTCATCAAAGCAACAAAACCCTTGCTATGATACAGACATAGAGCTACGTGCTAAGCAAAAAGACAACCTCCTATTCCAGTCCATGACAGCATACCAGGCATCTGGGCTTTTCGCTGTAGAGTTTTATTCTAATAAAATTTGGATAGAAGCGGCAGTCTCCACCAGCTGAGACCCAGCACTCTCTTTAGCAGATGAAATAGAGTAAAGGCACCTACATCTCAGGCAAAGAAAAGAGGTGGAGTCACCCACAACCCACCCCGCCTCCTTTGCAGGTCCTGGAACTGCCTGTGAGTTGGGAGCTCTTGGAGACAAAGCTTTGGACCGGTGCGTGACCAGCAGAAGTGAGGCCTATGGAAGGGGACTTGAATGGCGCATCTGTGGATAATTGAGCAGCAGCCCAGCCCCCCTCTCTCCCACATCTACCTGTAATTTTAACTTTCACAGTACATTAGTACCTGAGAATTGCTCTGTGAACAGCACAGTTCTGAGCTGGTCTCTACAGAGAGACAATTCAGGTCCAACTACAGAACTGCTGCTCGCTTCTGTGAGGTTGGGAGTGGCCCAGGCAGGGCTCTGAGGTCAGGCTTTCTAAAGCACCCCAGAACCTACTTCATAGTCTCTGACTGTGAAAAGGATGGCGTACTGCCATAGAAGCATGCTGCTGTGGAAACTGAGGCTGGGATAAGGTGGCTGACAGAGTGTACTCGTCAGTTTTTGGCTACTGACGTGAATACTCAAGGGCATTTATAAAGAGAAAAAGTATATTTTAGTTCATGGTTTTAAGTGATGAAGCAGCCCTGTGGCTTTGAACCTCTAAAGTAGCATATCGTGTGTGTGTGTGTGTGTGTGTGTGTGTGTGTGTGTGTGTGTGTGTGTATCCAACAAGCCTTTCCTCTCATAAGCCAGGGAGCAAAGCAAGACAGAAGAGGCTGGGGTCCCCCAAGGGCACACCTCTAACAACCCAGGGATGTACTGCAGAGTTTCACATCTGTTGTACCACTTCCTAGTGGCCATCCTAGGCTCAAGCCTCCAGAAGCCAGCCTTGAATGAATACATCTAACCCTTAGTAGAAGCCCAAAGATACTGTGGATGACTGTCCCTGCTGATTCAAGTTCCCAAAGGTATATTGGGACTCCCTGTGAGTGTCAATGTTTTCCTTGGGGATTTCATGGTATGCAACAGATTGATAGACTTGGTTGCCATGGGCTCTTGGGGAGACATCATTATGTGCCCGCGCTGTGGTGGGCTTGTCTTGTACTGCAAGCCGACCCAGGGTAGGAAGGAGTTCCAGCCTGGGTTTCCCTCTGGCTCACAGGGTGCCTGGAGAGTGTTCGAGTTAGCTTTCACCAACCCCCCTACACGCTGACGGAGACCTGCAGTCCTCCCTCCCCATGACATTTCTCAGTCTCAAAATCTTATTGGTCCAGGACAGTGTGGAGATCCAGGCAGCAGTGGTGATGGAGGCCTGGCATTTGAATCCATTGATCAAGGACAGGAGACACAAGGCCAGGGCGCACTGGGAGATCATGCTGTCAGAGTCAAACAGAGGCTTCTCATTGCCGTGTTGAGGATGGCTGAAAAAAATGAGAGGGCGGCGGCAAACCACCACAAAGCCGGAAGGAAGTGACACCGGGAGATGGTTGGTGTGCGAAGGTTTACATCATGGGCAGCTAAGAACACCCCCGGCCTCTCCCATGGAAGCACAGGAGGGAGGTTGGTGGGTGAAGTTCTCCATTTTCAGATGGAAAGGGAGTCTGTGCTCATCAGCCCAAAAGCAAATGATATGGCTGCCTGTGCTTCAGGTGACGAGTTTCTTCCGTCAGTGCAAGACAGACTGTGCTGCCTTTGAAAATGCGGGTCAGGTTGTCTAGTTGTGGGTGACCTTTCCACATGACCCCAAAGCTGAGACTCAGTCCACCTTGCTATGATGAGGAAGCACATGTGGTCCTGGGAAGGGGAAAGGACCAGCAGAAAGAAGTGAGGTCCTTCCACGCTGGGGAGAGAGCACTGGACTAAGGCACACTCATGGAGGGTTACAGGCCCTGGGTCTGCTTGGCATTGTCCCCAAGCCTCAGTCATTCACCCCTAACAAGCAAGAAGATGAAGGTCTTGCCCTAGAAGGTTCCTTCTGATCTTGTGGAACAAGGTCAGTAATGTCAGTCTGCAGAGCCTGACTAGAAAAGAGACCGGAGCAGAACTGGCCCTCCCATGGCAAGAAGGTGCATGTGGGCAGAGGCACAAGTCCCCAGGAGCCTCAAACTTGGTGAGCATTGAGGACTCCCCAGTGGATCTGTAGAGATGCTGACCCAGGGTGGAGCCCAGAGCCGCTGTTTTAGGGGAGCTGCTGTAGCTAGTTCTGATGCAGGATGTGGTGGCCCCCACACTGGGATTGGCCTAGTATCATTTTAAAGGCATGAACTATGGACTCAGAGTTGGGTCTGGTTTTTTTTCTCTGTGACTTCCCAGCTATATCTCTTAGCCTAGTTTACTAAATGAGCTAATATTTGTGCAAAGCATTAAGCCAGGCAACATGTCCTAAGTGCTCAGTAAAGAGTGAATGAGGCTCTGATCATTATTCTGATAATTACAGTAGACTTGCTACACTGCTGTTATTGGACAGAGCAGGTCAGCTGGTCAAATTTACACAGATTCATTCCACAGGCAAATTCATGACAGCCTATTATGTTGTCAAAATAAGAGTTTCGGGCTGGCATATGCTTGATTTCTTATATAATAATTGAAGATCATTCATTGTTATCTACTTGACCTTACTTTTGGTCATCCTTGAAATGGCCACTCAGACTTCCTTGCTCAAGGTGAGGAATTTCTCTAGTCAAAGGAAAAGCTGTCATGTTATCCCTCATCAACTGATTCCACTCACCTCCTAATCTGTTTATGATGCTATAACAACATATCCAGACTGTTAACAAAATGGCGGAGACTATGCAGTTCACTAGGAACATACATCTGTCTCAGCTGTGGAGGCTGAGAAGATCAAGAGGAAGGCACCATCAGACTGAGTGTCTAGTGAGGGCTGCTCTCTGCTTCTAAGTTGTCACCGTCTTGCCTTGTCCTCATGTGGTGGAATGTTAAAGGGCAACAAATATGGACCGTGTTTGTTACCAGCTGAAGAGATGGAGGGCCAGGCCCTTCACTGATGCCTCTCTTATTAGGCCAATCAGTCTCTCAAGAGCTCTAATGGCCACTCCATTCCAAGCAAGAACTTTCATGCAGGGCAACAAATTGTCACCATGCAGAGGTGTGTGTGTGTGTGTGTGTGTGTGTGTACATGTGTACACACCAGTATGTGATATATGTGAATGAATGTGCATGTGTGTGCATGCATACATGCATGTGTTTGTGTGCAAGCATGTTTAATAACTGCTATAATCAGAATATCTGCTTCCTGCTACAAGCTCAGGTTGAAGTTCAGAAGCCTCCCCGCACTGCCAACACCTTGACCTTAGACTCCCAGCCTTCAAAGGTTGTCACTGAGCTGCCAAGGCTGATATATTTGCAATAGCCCCCAAAGGGGCTGAAACAGAGTCATTGGTCCATATGTTCTTGATGAATCTTACCTGAAGCATTGTTAATTAAGTTTTATTTTTTCAAAGAAAAAGAAAAAAATGAGACAGATATCTCTACTCCCTCCTGAGAAAGCCTTCTGTTCTTCCTCTAGGCCACCCTGGTCTTCCTCTTCTTTCCTAGTCAGATGCAGGGACTCCTCTTCCTCCTCCACCTCTATTGCTCTACATCCAGTCCACCCTAGATTCCTGAGCCTCCTGCCTTATTCAAGTTCTTTCTTGTGTTTCCGGAAAAGCATGAACTTGGCCGCTGAAGACTGGGTTCAAGTCCCTTGTGTGTTAATGGACCTCTGATCCTCAGTCTCTTCACAGTAAGTGGAACACAATTGAGTCGGGCCACAGTGCTCACAGGGGTGAACACAGAAGACCTCACCACAGTAAATGCTCCACAGATGGTTGTGGTGAGAATGCCGGCTCTGGACATCTTTCATCTCTCACACTCATGGGAGTAGCCATAGGACACTGTTGGCTGCTTGAGTCATCTACATAAAACTATGAGTATGACTTTTAAGGATGTTTAGAAATTAAGCTCCATATCTAAGGGGGGAATATGGGGCCTCATGCATGCTAGGCAGCTCTACCACTGAGCTAACCCAGTCCTAACGATTGTGCATGCATTATTATATGGCTTTTGCAGAACACAAAAGGAGTCCTATTCCTTGATCAGCAGAGCTAGAAATCCAGGGAATTGGGTCCCCTAGATACCGCATGGACCACCTGCAGCCACCATGCAATGATGTGAGCAAGTTGATCCTTTAGAGAAAGTGAGAGTCAAAAACTGACTTTGAGATTGTATGTTGCACATTGTGAGTGTTGATCTGGGCAAAACAGAGAAGTTGGGTGGTTAAGCTCCAACCAGCTGAGCATTCTGTCTCAGAAGCACATGGGACTCCTGCTTCTGAATAGCTGTTGTGTGGCCTGTAAGTCTAAAGATATTAGAATTTTAGCCTCTTAAACATATGTGAGCCAAACATGCCAAAGATCTTTATTTGTTAGAGGGTGAGAGCAAATATTTGAGTGAAACAAATGTGAACAGGCAAACATACTGGGAATTTTGACTTTCAAGGTTCCTTCCGGTAATAATCCCAACAATGACTGGGGAAACGAATGTCACTGGAAGAACATAACTGCTATCTGTTCTCATGTAAATAACTGAATCGAACAAAATAAATGTCTAAATAATTCATGCTGACTGTCCTTCGGCTGACTTGGCATATGAAAGGAACAGAGTGGCAGTAGGAAAGACCCACAGTTTTCAACTCTCACACTGGGTTATCACTCCTAACTGATGCGCTCCTGTGCACTGGATTCCCAAAGGCTTGACTGAAGGGTAGACAACAGTGCAGTGGTTCTTATCACAGCAAAGTGTGACTCCCACCAGAGCCTGTAGGGTGATTTAGCCCAAGCCCAAATCCAGCCGTCATGACCACCTGACCTCCTGTAGATCCAAGCCACCTCACCTCATGAGGGCACATGCCCACACCTAGATCCAGCCATAGATCTGCTTCAACACTACCTGCCATGTTTCCTGGTTGGCAGAAGGCGTCTGTCTGTAGTCCAGTACATTATGCTGATCTTTTTTATTTTTAAAGAACTGCCTTACCCACCCATTCTCCCTGCCCCCGGGGAGACATTAGCCTCTAGTACGAGAGTCCCTAGTCCATGACCCTGACTTTCTCCAATGGACACCTGACTCTAAATTTGTTACATTCTCCCTTTTGAAAACTTTGACTGTGAGGTATAGAGCATGGCCAGTGCATGCTAAAGTGAGCTTCTCAGAGTGTGGCCTACAGGGGCTCAGCAAAAATCAGACTCTGGTTACTTACTAGAATTAGTGTTTGTCAGATGTGAGTACCGTGAAAAGTTGTTGGAAATAGAAACAAGACAAGAACACAAGCAAACATGAAAACTGTAGAACTATGGTGGTCTTGGAACTTACAGAAATGGTAAGGCTGGAACTAGTCTTAAAGCAGGAACAAACCAGTGTGGGAGCTGAAGCCAGAAGACATGAGTCCCGACTATCTAAAATTCTGATCAAGACTCACGTCTTAGGGAGCAAATATCAAGTTGGCCTTTGTGGGGTGATGTGCCTTTCCTTAACTGATGGGTGTAGGGCCTCCTCTAAATTCTACCGGGTTATATAATATAGTCAAAGGAAAATACCGCTGTTTCAGGAGGAAATCGGAGTAATAGTCTAAAGGGCAATTAATGCTGGCCAGCTAAAATCAGGAACACTCATCGAGGCCAGAGATAGCCTGCTACAGCCTTTTTCAAAAGACATTGTTACTGTCTTTCTAGGATTCCCTGAGAGGGCCCCACCATCCTTCCAGCAAATTCCTTTTTCTATTCTTGAGTTGGTTTATATTATTTCTAATCAAAAGATCTCAACTAAGACATCATTTATACACTTGTATAAGGAAATAATTTCACCTTTGGCCTCATTGGAAAATGAACTATAAATTGATGCCACAGCCCATAAGAAATTAACTTGTAGGATCAGAATCCATGTATACCAAATGAGCTGTGTGCTGGCCTTGGATTGGCGTCCCCCTATCTGTTCATTCCATTCACTGGGGCTCTCGGTGCTCAGCCGTGGCCTCTTCTCCAGCTCCCAAGTAGATAATAGAACACTTCTTAAACACCAGGGGTCTGAGGTTGGAAACGCTCTCCCCGAATGCCAAGCAATCCAAAGGAACCATGGCAACAGTGCAGACATGAGCTCTGTTACCTTGAATCCTTGAGGAGAGAAATCTGCTTATTGGAGACCAGCATCCCCTGGCTAGGCAGAGACAGCAGTGTGGGCAAGGCTGGTCTCTAGCACATTTTTCTTGGATATAGGACAGGAATTTCTCTGTTGGAATAAGAGAAGCGGGGGGACAGCTCTCTAGAGCTGTAAATCAAGGAGGGCCAGCGTCTATAAGGGCTCCAGACTCCTCCACGGAGTTTTCTCTCTGGCGGAGTTTTCTGACACACGCAGTGAATTCCGAGCGGGCTCAGGCTGAGGCCTGAGAATTGTGCCAGCCTGAGCAACACAGTGACAGCCCCACTCAAAACCAAAACAGAAGCCTCAAAATCCAAACCACTCCTTCCTGAAGGGATAATATTGTTGTAACAATATAGCAAGGGCTATGGAGATGGCTGGCACGGGGGCCTGAGTTTGGATCACCAGTACCCACCTAAAAGGCTAGGCTCAGTAGTGTACCTGTAATCCCAGCACTGGGGAGGCAGAGACGGGAAGACCCCAAGGGTGTACTGGCCAGCTAGTTGAGCCAATAGGAAATAATAGGTTCAGTGAGAGACCTTGTCTCAAAAACCAGGTGGAAATGTGA
>CABHPQ010155185.1:15318-25923 GCA_902168405.1 Peromyscus aztecus
AAAAAAAAAAAGATGTCTGTTGTCATGATTCAAAAATAAAAGACTACTGCACACTAAAATTAGACTCACTAAAATAAACATCTTCAAAGACACACATGAACTGCAGATGAATGCTGAGCAGCGTAATCCACTGATAAGCATACTTGGTTTACAACGTTACCTCACATGTCATCATCCAAGCAAATCAAAGAAATCAATTAAAAGCAGTTACAGCATGTGAAGTCATCCTCTAAGCCAACCATGAAGTCTCCACCTCCAGCAACTGCTCCTTGATGGACAGAGAATGCACTCACTTCTACTTCCTGCTTTAAAACCAGCTGATGTTACTGTGGGCGGGCAGCACAAGATGTGCAGCGATCACACATCAGATGTGGAAAGCAATGCATCAAGACCGATAATAGATCCAAGATGTACGACCAGGAGCAAATATTGACAAAGCTGCATGCTGTCATGTTCTGTGCTGTGGGTGTTACACCCAATACATCTTGACTCATGAAGTGTGCCAGTTACTTCCCCCTGTCTTAACAGCAGCTCTAGGCTCAATGAGCTTGGTACATTATGCTTGTCTATATATCCTCTGTGAGTCTACAAGCTCTTTGCAGGAAATACCCAAAGCCCTTTCATCTCTATCACAGTTTTAATTTTTATTTCAAAGGACTAGAAAAGAAACTTGATCTAGAGTCACAAGAAAAGATGAGCTTATAGCTAACGTTGAAAAAAAATCAAAGTATTTTAACATCAGGCATCACCAGACATTAGGACTGTGATGATCCTATGTTCTGGTGGTAGCAAGATGGCTGCAGCAATTGTGGGTTTACATTCTCTCCTCTTTGCTACCACAGGTTGTCCCAGAGTTTCATTTTATCACCTCAGATCCTGTTTTCATGAGTATCTGCAAACCAATCACTATAGTCAAGGAAATCTGGCCTGACAGGTCACTGTGGGAAATGTCACCTCCACCCAATGTGTGTGTGTGCAGGTTTGCGCATGCCACAGAGGAAGTGTGGAGGTCATAAGACAATGTGTGGGAGTCCATTACCTCCTTCTGCCCTGTGGGTCCCAGGTATTAAACTCAGGTTACCAGGCCTGGCTGCAGACACCTTTGTCCACTGGGCCGTTTCATCTGCCCTACTTTTTCTTATTACATTTTATTTATTTTAATGTTGTTTTTTGCACTTCTATTGAGTTTAAATTCATGACACCACTACTCTACCTTCATAATAAAATGCTGTAGAACTTAGGAATAACATAATTTTATAAGCCCATATCTTATTATCAAGGGAAATTCCAAAGATTAACTAATATCTATTAAATATATAATGGCTATGATTTAATGTTTTGGGTTAGAGATGGATGAATTGATTGATGGATGGATGGATGGATGGATGGATGGATGGATGGATGGATGGGATAAAGGAAGTGCTGGGGGTAGGGGGAGAAATGTCAGCTATTGACAACCAGGAATGAAATGTCAAAGAGAACTTGACTTTTCTTACCCAGCATAGTTATAAGGTAGTGAAGTAATTCAGACTATGCTGTGAGTTACATAAGCATCAGTGTATCACCACTGGACTATGCTGTGAGTTACATAAATGTCAGTATATCACCACTGGACTATGCTGTGAGTTACATAAGCATCGGCATATCAACATTGGCAAGGATGGGATGATACAGCTTTAAAAATTAAGTCAGCAGGTGTGTCTGTGCACAAGCATGAACTGGGTTCCATATCTTCTGCACTCCAGCTAAAGCAGAGCTCTAAGTCCCACTGAGTACCACTGATATCTCAAAAGAAACAGCTGCATACAAGTCCCACTTACATGCAATAGATAGAAAGTTATAATTCAGCCTCACAAGAATATCAGGGAAGAACACACTCAAGGAACAAGGAGACTATTCCTGTCTTATTCCTAGAACTGCCCATAGTCCTATTCTCATTGGTCAAGAGGATACAGAGGACATTTAATTTTATCTTGGGAAAACTACCAGTGTATAAATAGAATCCACATTTTAAATTTACATTCATATGATTAGGCCCCTCTTCCCCATAAGAAGGCAAAGGTAACTTTTATGATAAATATTCTTCTGTTACTTTAAAGATCTGATTGTTTTCAGGAGTCTGGGGTATCATGTGAAATTCACAAACAAATATACATCAATTAAAAATTTCCCAGATGTTTTTTCAGCTGCCAACCAATCCACCACTCCCTACCTCCCTGCACTATCCATACACTCTCATCAGCTCCCTAATCTTCCTCTACTATCTACACATCCTCAGCAGATCCCATGCCTTATCTATGCAGTATCAGCAGTAGCAGTCCCCTAACCCCCATCCCACTGCACTATTCACAGAACTGGTACTGGTTTCATAATCAAACTTTTAAGGCATGGTCATGATGCTCAAACATGTGTCAAATTTGAGTTTTGGATTTGCAGGCTAGAGGTGCTCAGCCAGTAAAGCCAATGCAAGTATTCTAAAAAATAAAAAATAATAAAAACCTACAAAATCGGAGACATTTCTGGTATCAAGTATCTTGGGTGATGGATTTTCAAACTGCATGAAAACATTAATCTTGCTGAAATTAATAGCATGCACACTCCAAAAACACAATTCCACAAAATTTGTATTTTCTTAACAAAGTCATTGTGTGTTAGTGTTGTATCAAACTGTGACCCACAGGAGCTTCTTGGCTATGAGACACTCAGGGTGGCACAATTGGAGTTGGTAATGGTGCTTAATAGGTAAAGGCCTGGAATGCCCCTGGGTGCCCTATGAAGCATAGATATTCCTTTCTAAAGAAAGCATTAGCCATCTTAACACCAACAGTATTCCATTGAGAATCTATACTATCACAATTCCCCAGGTAATTTAAATAAGTCTGCTTCTTTTAGATCCACGGTATTAAGTGGAATTCCCTAAAGGAACAGAACTAACAGTATGTGTGCATATGTGTACACACATGATAAAAATTGACCATTAGGTTGGCTTACGCTATAGGGACTGAGTAGTCCAACAATAGTTACCTACTTATTACAGAAACAGAATTCAGAACTTGCTCAATGAAGCCAGGCTCTTCCACAGCCCTGAATCTGCACTAAAAGCCAGAAATATCACTGGGGAGTCACTGGTTTGGGGTCCATGTTAGAAGGCTGATCAATCTGGACTGTCTGCTATTGGTGGAGGATGGAGAACACAGGCAGACACACAGTTTTCCCCCAGACTTTTTATTTCTAAGTCATCAATGGATGATGCCACCCACTTTGATGGTGGGTCTTCCTTTCTCAGTTGATCCTGTCTGGAAACTCCCTCTCAGCACACCCAGAGGTTTGTCTTCCAGGTGATCCTAAATTTCATCAGGCTGACAATCATTCTAGACCAACCATCATATTGCTATCTCACCTGCTACACAAGGTTGGTGGCAGATGGTCCAAGATGACCATGAACCTGAAAAGGGAAGGGATTTCCTTTGTGCCTGAACACCTGCCCCAGAATAAGCCCCAGAGACTTCTGTATTTATATTCTACTGTTGCTAAAAAAAAAAATTATGGTGAAGAAGCAGCTTATGGACACCTTGTCAGCAACTCGAAGTTCCACCAGTCCAAGTGCAGGATGTCCCACCTACATTCTTTTGTTCTTTAAAGGAATCCACTTCCAGGCTTTTCAGACTGTAGGCAGAACTCAGTTCTTTTGGGGAACAGAAATGAGCCTCTGTTTGCTTGCCATTTATCAGTCAAAGACCACACTCATCCTGGAGGCTGACTCTGTGTGTGACATGGCCCCTTTCATATCCAGAACCTGCAAGTGAGAATCTCTCATGTGTTAGGCCCCTCTTTCTCTGAGCCCCAATGATGTCTGCCCACAACTAGACCCAGATTCCAAGGGCTTGTTTGATATGGAATGCTCCCATGTAAAGTTCAACTGATTTGGAACCTTACATCTGCAAAAGCTCATACCTGTAGCATCTAGATCCAGTGACAGAACACACCACTGTGATAGGAAACATGTACAACAGAGGCCAGGAATATGGGAGGTCTTCCTGGACTTTTGCCCTTTAATATAACAGCCCTCTTTTCCTTCAAAGTTGCCACTTTACAGACAAGTAAAGGATATTCCCAGACTGTCCAGTTTCCCCCCACAGCATCTCCATGCAATATTTCTGCAAGTTCCTGTGAGTCTGTTTTAAAATCAAATGTCAGGGCTGGGAGATGGCTCAGTGTGTAAGACATAGAGACTTGAGTTCAGATCCCCAGAACCCACAGTGGGTTCGTGCATCTGTGCAGTACATGCATCTGCAACCCTTTTATTACTGGGATAGGAAGCTGAGACTGGAGAATTCCTGGAAGTTTGAGGGACAGATAGCCTGGTGTAGGCAGCAATAAAAAAAACAAAAACAAAAAACAAAAAACAAAAACAAAACAAAACAAACAAACAAAAAAAGAGATCCTGTTTCAAGGTGGAAACAGAAGTCCAACATTTGAGGTTTTCCTCTGACCCTCACAAGTGCAGGGCATGGCCTTCCTCCCCAACATCTTTAACACAAAATAAAAACTTTAAAAGTCAAATGTTATCCAAAAGAATCATTTCCTCAAAATCGCATTACCAGTGAGTGAGAGATCAAGCCAGGCTTCTAAATCTCCCAGCATTTTAACATGTCCTGCCATCCTAAGTTGTTATACAAGCTATTTCTGAGATGCTGGCATGTCTGAAGGCCGTGGAATTTACCTAGACCAGAGATTTTCAGACTTGACTTTGCTTCAGGACTACCTGCGGAATTCGTAAAAAATAGTCATGTCTTGGCCTCATTGTCAAACCTTCTGTTTCTCTGGGTCTGGATGGGAACATGAGCATCCATGATTTTCCAGCTGTCTGTACTAAAATCCACTGACTGGTCTGGGCTTCTTTTGTTAGTCATAAATGGTAGTGGTACACATGTCGTGTTGAACACCAATTGGTTCTTATTTGTCTTACACACAAAAGGAAGCCATTTATAAGAAGTGGATTCATCCTATGCCAATGAGTTTTACTGCAAAGCAATGGCTGCAAAACCCAGACCTCCTAAGAAGCTGCAGAGATGGGTATTCACATACTATAACATGAGAGGGCATGTAAGCAATATTTAACTTCAATCCTATCCTTAGCATGAGTAACTCAGACCCCCAGACTTATCCACAATACAAAGAATTTGTGGTCATATCTGCTCATAGAGAAATCAACATTGAGTTACTCTGCCTCCTGGAAATGGTAAAGTAAAATACAAAATGTGGATGAAGAACTGCAGGATCACGGGATGACCTTAGGACACTGCCCACTCTGTTATAGAACCTGGCAAGCCGGCAGACACAAACCCCTTTACCAGCTTATCTCAATCTCTTTCAAGTGCCATCCCTCAAAGGAGGGTGTACACATAGCTGGCTCCTCATAAATTAGTGATGTCCACATCTAATTTATATCAGAAGACATGCCCCCTTGACTGACACCAGTAAAAGGGGCAGATCAAATATTTCAAAGTTGAGTAGCATGAATAAGCAATCAAAAGAATTCTACTGAAAGTAAAATCCTTAGATACTTCAAAGGCATCCCTTCAGGAGAGGTGACCACACTATCCAGGCAGAACACTCACCAGACCTCTATTAGAGCGTTTGAGTATATTCTGCTCTATAACTGGCTAAGAAAACCGTGGGAACAAGCTTTCCTGGGAGTAACTTGATGTAACCAAACTCCTGGGTTTGTAGACAGTGTTGTGTATGAACTCCAAACAAATATTTTTGGTCATGAAAGCCCTAATGTGTAGTACTATCATTAGGCCTGTTTATATTTGGACTTCAAGATTTAATCAGCGCCATTTTCTCTTGAATTGTTTATTGCCTATGGTGGGAAACCATGCAATTTTCCAGCACATATGTTCTGCTGGTGGGAGCTCTTTGAAGCCACTGTCTTGGACCCATGAAAAACCAGAGGAAGTGAGTTCTCGGCAGCTTTGCATATTGGACAATTAAGGTTACAGTGACAATGACACTTGGGGACACATGCCGATAAAAGAATATAAATCCCTGGCCATAACTAATATCCTGTATCTGATAGGTCAGCGTTTCACAAGGAAGGGGGCTCTCTGCCCTGCCCCCTCTCTCAATAAAATACAGTTCTGAATGCAACTGAGAGACTTGCAGATACATGCATATTTTAGAGCAACAGCAAAAAACCAAAACAAGACAAAAAAAAAATCAGAACGGATATAAGCATATTAACCAGGGCTTGGGGATCATCTCCGAAGAAGAGTGTAGAAAGAGCCAGAGGAATGAAGCGATGCTCTCTGGACACAACAGGACAGTTACATATATGAACCCACAACAGTTGTGACACCATGAACACGACCTGTGCAAGCTCAAGCCAGACCAAACACCCAGGTGGAGGAGAGAGGTCAGCATGGAGTCCAACCTCTAGCTGAGGAGCTATTGGCAACTGATAACTGCCAAGTGAAGGAGAGCTGAGAGCTGCAAAGCATGTGATCCGTGGTAGCTGGCTCACATTCAAGGGATGGCCCCACACCTAAGAGTATTGGGGTAGCACAGATTGGCCTGGATTGCTGCCTATGTAAGAGGACACTAGGTCGGGTGGGAAGGGAGTAGAGGTGGATCATGGAGGAGTTGGGGAGGGGTGAAAATGACCAAAAAAAAAAAAAAACCTCCAAAGGCAGGCATTTTTTAAAACTCTATGACTACCATGACAAGGATACCTCAATACAAGTGCCAATGAATACAACGCTCAATTTATTTATAGCACATACAGGGTACAAATACACAGAGTTGCTGTAGAGTTTCAAACTGGTACCTGTCAAGCCCTTAGTTCACTCTGCACCATCCTAGATCCTCTTTGCATTAATCCACCCATGAACATATCAAGAAAAAAGAGGAGGAGTTTTATTCTGTTCTTGTTCTGATGAGCAGAGCCATTAATTCAATGACACCTCAAGTCTTACAGACAGGTGAAGGCAAATAAAGCCTAGACCCCCACACACTTGTTCTTAGCCATGACACATCTGTGGAATTAGGGATGGATAAGTCAGATGGAATGACTAAGTCAGGAGCCCAAAGAAATATCTGAATCACCTGGAACTCAGGAGGCCCTGTTTGCAGAAGGAAGCCAAGAAGAGGAAAGTATGGTTGAGAGAATAATGGAGGAGGATGTGATTACATCGCTGGATGGTTCAGGCCCAGCTTTGCTGAATGCTAGCAATCCTAGTGGGAAAGAAGGAAAGAGGGAGGGAGATGGAAAAAGAGGGAAAAAATGGGAAGAGAGAATGGAGATGGGGAAGGATGGAGGAAAAGAAAGCAAGCTAGGGAAAAAATGAATGGGAAAAGGACAGAAAGGATGGATTTGAACCATTCCAGAAACACGCACATTTATATACATAAGCATACATATACACATGTGTCTATACATATGTGTCGAGAGTGCATATAATTATATAAGTGTATATATGGTAGTTTGAGATATCCCTCATAGTCTCGGGTACACTTAGTCCCCATTGGTAGTGCTATTGGGTAGGTTTTTAGGAGGTGTGGTCCAGCTGGAGGGAGCACATCACTGGGAATGGGCTTTGAACTTTCAAAGCCTCAAGCCATTCCTAGTTCAGCCTTTCTGCTTGCAGTTCAAGATGTGAGCTCTTAGCTGCTCCAGCTGCCGTGTGTGCTGCCTGCTGCCATGGTTCCCTGTTATGGTAGATGCTTATCTCTCTGGAACCATGAGTCCAAATAAACCTTTCCTTCTATAAGTGGAGTTGATTATGGTAATTTTATCACAGCAGTAGAAAAGTAACTAATACCACACACACACACACACACACACACACACACACACAGAGAGAGAATTTATATATATGTATATATATGTGTGTGTATGTATGTATATATATGGATGGTATATTATATCATATATATCAATATATGTAGTTTGAGATAAAATGCCCTAAACACTGCAGTCCCAAGCAGTTCAGATAAAGTATACACCACTTGCTCTAATAATTGCTGTGTAATAATGATTATTATTGCAAACATTTCATTTGGAAAAGCACTTGCACTCAGGCCGTTGAAAGGAAGATACAGCAAGCAGTAGGCTTCTATATTTAAGTGCCAGTCAGCACACTAGCATTTAAGATCTAAAGTGGCAATTTCTCTCTCTCTCTCTCTCTCTCTCTCTCTCTCTCTCTCTCTCTCTCTCTCTCTCTCCCTCTCTCCCTCCCCCCCTCCCTCCCTCCCTCCCTCTCTCCCTTCCTCCCCCTCCCCTCTCTCTCTTTTAACCAGGCACTTAAAAATGACATGGAAAAGTAAATACAATGATTCAGGTCCTACTTCTGAATAACCTGCTGGCTCTGTATATAACCTGGGTGTTCACGTTGAATAAAGCAGACAGTCTCTCAAAAATGGCCCCAATGGGTGCTGACTGGTAACTTTCAACTTTTGTTCTGAAGTGTGGCATCATGATGGCACTCAGAAATTTTGGAATCTTAACAGAACTGATTTTTAGGTTAGAGAACGTGATCATCCAGGGGGAACTGTCATGGACATCCATACAGGGTGTTTCTTGTGACCAAATATTTGTAAACCCCACAAGTGAGGTCCTATCCACACCCTCAACTTACAGTGAGGAAGTCAAGCCCACAGTGGGTGAGTGATGTACCTGGCTGTGCAAGGAAGAGCCGGCTCTTCAGAGTTCGAAGAGAGAAACCTGTGATCTACATGTTGATCCCCTTCCTCCTCCTAACCCCCATCTCAGCCATCTTTCTTCTATTATTTTCTTACTCGACCAAGTGTTTCCTTTCCCTACAAGATCCCCAACCTTCACAAGAGGATTGCCAATACCAAAGAAATTCTTTTCCGGTTCTTACAGGCCTGCCTGGAAAGGCTTCAGGACAGGGGGAAAAGAGTTCAATGGCCATTTCCTGCCCAGACCACCTCCTAGTTCAAAGCCAACAAGCAAGCAGGGAGCAGCTACTGTGTGACAAATTCAGCACTTAGCCCCAGTCTCCCTCACCCTCTGCCAGCGGCCATTTCCACTGAACACATGAAAAACCCGAGGCCTCAGGAAGCAAGCTCAGGATGCTGGGATACCCAGGATGCCCAGCCAAGGACCCTGGAGTCAAATATGGCCAACAGAATGATCCAGATGGAATGGTACTTAGTGGCCATATTATGACAGGCAGGTAGCACAGAGGGAGGCTGGGCCCTTCCAGCTCTCATGAGGGACCCCTCAGGCTTGCCTTAGTTACTTTGGAGTCCAACTCTGGCAAGAACTTTAGTCTTTGGAAAATTTTTTTTTTTAATTTAGCTTGGCCTTTTGCTCAAAGCGTTGTTAAAAGCAAATAATTCTCTTCACAAATCATGTCTTAGGAGAGCACAGAGAAGAGAAGCCAAGAAAATAAAAGGGTCCTTTTACCCTTGATGAATTGAATAATAGCCTAAGAAAACATCTTTGATTTGAGCCAGCCTATATTAAAAAACATGTAAATACAATCCAGCCTAATCTGTAATTTCACATGATCCTCTCAAGTGACCATGACGTTCCAAGGGGGTAGATGTAATTCAACAACCCCTGCTAGCTAACAAGGCCCCACAAAGCAGCAGAGCCACAGGCTAAGGGCATTTAACTTCAGCCCTTTTATGAATGGAAATTGGCTTTCTAAAGATGACGCGGCGGGCAGTGACCAGCGACAGACAACTCAGTGACAGCTTTCCAAGTTATAAAATACTTTTGAAAAGGAGACATCAAAGCTCCTTACCGCCTATTCAAATCCAATGGCTTCGAAAGCTCCTCACAGGGACCCAGGCTCTCCTGAGAATGGTCACTGCAGCAATCACAGGCTGCAAAGGCCACCACTGAAGAAAAGACACAATGGGATATCGGGGCAGCAAGCCATGGAGCAGACAAAGGAAAGAGAAAGCGAAGGAAAGCAAGCGACAAAGTTGGATGATGCACCGGGAATCCAGGCTAGAAGAGATTCTTCAGCCCGCCCTGGCTGTGGTACCCACTCTGCTGGGAGCCTCAGCTATAGCGAGGAGCCAGGACAATGAGCCAACACCAGACAGAAGGTTTAGTGGCAACAGCAAAGCAGCCTTCCCTGTGGTCATCTGGTCTTTACAGAGATTATCACAAGTCAGCAGATCCATGCACTGTAGAGCTGAGCAGACCCGCAAGGTCAGTGACTGCCTGCTTGTGTGTGTATGTGTTATGTTTCCACTTGGTAGCCATGTGAAGAATAGAGCTTGGTCTAGATTGAGTTTATTAAGCAAAAGTGTATTTCTCCAGGCAGAACACACCATGGTCATCTGAGAGGTCAGGTACCAATAAGTACAAAATGACCTTAGGCCCAGCAGTTATTCTTTACACCAAAACAGGGAATCTTGGTATAAGGTATCAACCAGAAGTACAGTTTTAAAACAGTTAGATTGGTCAGGCCAGTACTGACTCCTTCTTTTAGAGATAGAAAATACATGCTAGTGTATTAAAAGATATGAAATGATCATTTACATAGGATGTAACAGTTACACACAGCCTGGGCCACATGAGACATTCTCTCTCTCTCTCTCTCTCTCTCTCTCTCTCTCTCT
>CABHPQ010155186.1:0-24993 GCA_902168405.1 Peromyscus aztecus
TCATTCAGGAATGCCATATTTAGCTTTTGAAGGAGGCTCCAGACAGCTCTTCTAAACTGTGCATTGTGTGTTCACATCAGCAGGACTGTGGGGGGCCCTGTCCCTCCACAGCCTCATCAATCCTCGACACAGTCCATCATCTGAATTTTAGCTATGTTCAGGAGTATAGAGAGGTCAATCTCCATCCATTTCGTTTTGTTTGCCTCTTGGTTTGCTTTCTATTGCTGTGATAAACACCATGACCAAAAGCAAGGTGAGGAGAAAGGAGTTTGTTTATACAGCTTGCAGTTGTTATCCATCATGAAGGGAAGTCAGGGCAGGAAGTGGAGGCAGGAACTGAAGTAGGGGCCATGGAGGAGTGCTGCACACTGGCTTGTTCCCCATGGCTTGCTCAGCTACCTTTCTTATACATCCCAGGACCACCTGTCCTGGGACAGATCTGTCCACGGTGGGCTGGGCCCTCCAATATCAACTACTAATCTAGGAAATGCCCCACAGACTTGCTTACAAGCCAATCTGATGGAGGCCTTTTCTCAATGGAGGCTCTTCTTCCCAGATGGTTCCAGCTTGTGTCAAGCTGACAGAAAAATATCAAGTCAGTTAGTTACCAACGAAGAGAGAATCCCTTGTGTACTTATTTGCAGCCCATTTATCCCTTTTGCACGTAGAGATTTTATTTGAAAAGTGCTCTTTCCCCTTTGTGGACACGAAGGCCACTCACTGACTCGGCAAAGCCCATCTCCCTGAAGTACACCAGAAGTAGCTCTCGCGGAGTCCTTACTGCGACCACTGATGCACACCGCGTAAAATGGCTATGACATTTCCTTGAATGTCATGCTTGGTCCTATCTACCCCCCCCCACTTCCATTATCTTACTGTCGTCCACCCTTAGATCCCGGCATGTGTCCCCAGCCGTCCCTCCACTACTTCCAAGTCATCTTTTTTGTTCTTCTAGTTTTCTCATGAGAGGAAACAGTGCACAAGATTTGGCTGAGTCTGGCTTATTTCCTGTAGGTGACCTTTAGCTGCATCTGCTTTTCCTGTATATAAAAAAAAAAGGTTGATCTTGTTCTTTGTGACTGAGTGTAATACTCCATTGTGAGTATATAACATAGTTTTTACCTATTCATCTATTACTAGACACCTAGACTGGCCATATCTCTAAGGTATCATGAACAATGCCATGATAAACATAGTATGGAGTTGTCTCTATCTTATGCTGGCTTTGATTCCCTTGAGTACACTCAGGATTGGTGTAACTGGATCATAATAGTAGTTCTTATTTATTTTAATGCATATGGGTATTTTGCCTTCATGTATGTCCATGCACTATGTGAGTGTGGTACCAGCAGAGGCTAGACAAGGGCATTGGATCCCTTGGAATTGGAGTTACAGATGGTTGTGAGCCTCCATGTAGGTGCTGGGAATTGAACCTGGGTCCTCTAGAAGAGCAGCCAGTGCCTTTAACTGCTGAACCATCTCTCCAGCCCCTATTTTTAGTGGTTTGGTTGGTTGGTTTCTTAAGCATTTCTACTCGGTTCTGCATGGTGAATGGACTGATTTACATTCCCCCCAGCAATGTCTACATGTTCTTCCCTCTCACAATCTCACTAACATTTGGTGCTGTTTGTCATCTTGACAGCCATCTGCCTGCTATGGTATAGTATTTGTATTCCCCTGACAGTCAGGGATGCTCCACATGTTTTCACATTCTGGCCATTTGTGCTACTTTAAAATTCTTAAATTACATTTATTGACTGAATTATTCTTTTGTTGTTGAGTAGTTAAGTACTTTGGATCTTCTGGATGTTGGCCTGTTGTCAAATAAATGAATAGCTAACTATGATTTCCTTCCTTCTGGAGGTTGTATCTTCATTCTGTTTATTGTTTCCTTGGCTGTGCAGCAGCCCTTTCATTTGAGATTAACCTAAGTGCTAATCCTCGCTCTTATTCACTAAACCATTGGAATCCTATTCAGGAAACCACTGCATGCCAACATCTTCAAGTGTTTCTCCTACATCTTCTGCTAGAAATGTTCAAGTTGCAGGTCTTACGCTAAGGTCTTAGATCCATTTTAAGTTGATTTCCATACCTAACGGGGTGAGATACGTATTGGGACATCTAGTTTTCCCAGCACCATTCATTAAAGATGCTGCTGTCCATTCTTCAATATTTGCATCCAATGTTCTCTGCTCCAGCTGCAGTCTCTTTGCTCCACAAATCTGGACACAGCCACTGAGTGCGGCTGTGTTGTCCTGGCTTCATGGTGTGTTTGGTCACTCTGTTACTCAGGACTGCTTTGACTATTTGGGGTTATTTGGACTTCTATATGAATTTCAGGATATTGTTTTCTAATTCTGTGGCAAATGTTGTGGGAATTAGGTGGGGACGGCCTTGGATCTGACCGCTTTCTTCAGGGCGCCCGTTTTACCAGCACCCGTTTTCTCTGGGGCCCCTCCTCCTTCTACGGTCCTCAGTTTCTCCAGAGTTTTGAAGGTTTCCTTCAAACCTCCTCAGTTAGTTTCACTCCTGTTTTTTGCCTGTGTCTGGGTTTTGAGGCTATTTCAAATTGTACCACTTTCCTTATTTCTTTCTGAGTGGGTTCCATATTGGTATAGAAGAAAGCTATTGGCTTTTGCATGTTGATTTTGTTTCCTGGTACTTTGCTGAATTTTTATCAGATATGAGACTTTGGGGACCGTTATTAGAGTTTTCTGAGTATAGAATCATGTCTTGTTAAAAAAGAACAATTTGGCTTATTTCTTTCCCATTATTTCTTATCCCTTCCATTTCTGTGCCCGCCCTGGCTCAAGCACTGTATTACAGAAGAGGGGGGGCAGCAGGCAGACCCTCTTGTCTTGCTCCTTACTTTAGAAAACTGCTTCACTTTCCCGCAGTCAGTACGACATTGGCTGTAGAGTTGTCATATGCTGTCTTTATTATATTAAGAGATGGCTCTCTTATCGAGTTCATTGATGGGTTTATCATGAAGGGTTATTAAGGTTTATCAAAAGCACTTTCTTTATTTTCAGATGGTCCTTGGTTTCTGTTTGTGCTATTATATGGCTATCGATTTGCAAATGTCAAATCATCCTTGGTTAATTTGGCTAAAGGTTTATTTTCGTTTTCCTTTTTGTTGTTGTGACAAATACCATGGCCAAAAGTAACTGAGGAGAGGTAGGGGTGTATGTGTGTGCGTGTGTGTGTGTGTGTGTGTGTGTGTGTGTGTGTGTGTGTGTACGCGCGGATGTGTGCCACAGCACATACAGAGATCAGAGGACAACCTGCTTGAGTCATCTCTCTCTCTCTCAATATGTGAATCCCAGGAATCAAACTCAGGCCACCAGGTCTGGCAGCAAGTGCCTTTTCCTGCTGAGCTGCCTAACCAGTCTAACTTGCTCACTTTCAATAATTAATCACTTAGATTCATTCTTCTTTCCCGAATAGAATTGGTATTTCCAATCATCCCTTCTTTGTTCCTGTTGTCAGTGGTGAAACTTTTCAAGATTTTGCCATTAAGTCCAAGATTTCATGGTAAACAATCTCTATACAATTACATTGTTATAAAAACATACTAAATTCCTAGTACGGTCTTTGTTTTCCTTCCCATTCATAAATAGGTACTGAATTACATTAAAGTGGTAGAGCACTTGCCTCTCATGCATGAATACCTAGGTTCAATCCCCAGTATTGCCAAATGAAACAAATATGATCATGTGACTATGTGTGGTCCCCTCCCCCTTTTCTGTGTATAGGATTTATTCTAGTTAACTTTGTCAACTTGACACAGCCTAGAGTCATCATCTGAGAGGAAATCCTTGATTGAGGAATTGCCTGGGTAAGATTTACTTGTGGGCATGTCTGTAGATTTTCTTGGTTATTAATACAGAAGAGCCCAACCCACTGTGGGCGGTACCATCCCTAGGCAGGTGATCTTGGACTGTATAAGAAAGCTAGGTATGTTGGAGCCTGAGAGTCAGCCAGCAAGTTTCTTCCATGGATCTTGGCTGTAGGTTCCTGCCTAAAGTTCCTGCTCTGTCTTCCCTCCATGACAGACTGTGACAGCTGCTTTTAGTCAGTGTTTTATATCAGCAACAGAAAGCAAACTGGAACTGGGTTCTCTTAAATATCTTCTGGAGTGTTGGCTTAAAAGTCATGAATTACTTTAGTTTATGCGTGTTTGAGAATGTCTTTATTTCTCCGTGGATTTTAAGAGATAATTTTGCTGGATATAGTAATCTTAGTTGGCAGTTCTCCACTTTCAAGGCTTAAAATATGTCATTCATGATTTCTTGGCTTGGAGGGGTTTTGCTAGGCAGTCTGATGATATTCTGGTGGGGCTGCTCTTGTAAGTGAAGTGGAGTTTTTCTCTTACAGAATTTAATCCTGTTTCTTTGTTCTGCAGCCTGAGCATGTGAACTACAATGTGTGCTGGAGAGGTTCTTTTCAGGCCATGTCCATTTGGGGTTCTAAGTGCCTCTTGTACTTGGATATCCATTTCTTTGCCCATTTGGGGAATGCTCTGTTACAATTTCATTGAATAGATTTTGGGTTTTATCTCAGCTGCTTCTTCTACTTACTGGTTCTTGGATTTGGTCTCTTGATCATGACCCAGTCCTCAACAGTTGTGAATTTTTTTTTCTTGATGATTTCTGTTGTTGTCCAACACTTGTGTACTGTCTGGAGCAGAACTCAATTCCTGCCCTCAAAGACTTCTAAAGTCAGCAAGAAAGGTTGAGCAGCATCTATACACATGCTCAGGATTCTGGCAAGAATGTTTAGAGCTGAGTAGTGAGGTCAGAGAGAGAGACCTAGGAAAGCTACCCAAGAAAACAAAGCCAACCGAGACAATTGTGTGATTTGTCTAGAGCAGTGGTTCTCAACCCGTGGGTCATGACCTCTTTGGGGGTCGTATATTAGATATCTTGCATATCAGATATTTACCTGATGATTCCTCATAGTAGCAAAACCAGTGTTATGAAGTGGTAGCAATGAAATAATTTTATGGTTGGGGGTTACCACAACGTGAGGAACTGTATTAAAGGGTTGCAGCATTAGGAAAGTTGAGAGCTACTGATGTAGAGTGTGAAGCATGTTAGGAAAAGTGTAGTTGGACCTAATAAAATAAGTGTGTTTCATAGAAAGCAACCAATTAGTAACTTTTCTTTGCTCGGGAAGTACTGACTCTATCAAAGGTCTGAATTACGGTGGGGTAGGAGTTAACAAGGAAGAGGGTGGTCCCTCTGTGGTCTCTTCTGGCATTTGGTTGAATGTGTGGCTATGCTTCTACCTGGCACACAGACTCACATTTTCTGCCCATTGTTTTTACCACCACCTTGTGCAAAATCTAAATGTACTGCTGGCTGATGCATGATGCCCAGCAGAGAGAAGTGTCTGCATGAACTAGGCACCATTCACATGGCTGTGGATGGCCCACTTCTTTTGCCACGTGGTTTTTTTTTTTTCTTTCTTTCTTTGTTTCTGGTGCTTGGGCTTGAAGCCAGGCCCTTATATAGGCTGGACAAGTGCTTCACCACATAGCTGCATCCCAGTCATTATCGGGTGCTTCTGGGAAAGCAGAGCCACGGAGGAAAAGTGACAGGATCATCTTCACACTCCTGGTAGTTTCTGTTTTGTCTTTGAGAGAGGCTCTCACTGGACATCCCACGCTAGACTCAAACTTGTGGGATATACAGTGAGAGCCTCAGCCTCCTGAGTGCTGGCATTACAGATGTCAGGCACAAAACTTTTTTTATTTTTTGAAACTATAGCCCAAGATTCTGAAAAATCAGCTCAGCGCCATCTCAACATCAGTCAGACCAAAGTCAAACATTCTGACAAATGACCCTATCCCTTGGAACAGCAATTCTGAGTAGCTCTCACTCTGGGCTTCTCTATCCCCTACTCTGCAAAGGCTATACTGTCCAACTTTGTCAACTTCTAGAACAGTGGGTCACGACTCTTTGAGGGGCAAACGACCCTTTCAGAGGGGTTGTATACCGGATATCCTGCATATCAGATATTTACATTACAATTCATAACAATAGCAAAATTACAGTTATGAAGTAGCAATAAAATAATGTTATTGTTGAAGATCACCACAACATGAGGAATAGTATTAAAGGGTTGCAGCATTAGGAAAGTTGAGAACCACTATTTTAGAGGAAATGCCACCCTGAAAGTTTCTTTTAATAAGAAGAACCCAGTCTCCCCAGGGGAAGAGCTAAGTAGTCCAGCTGATGAATAATCTTGTGCCAATGTGAGTCCGTTGGCTCTGGGCCTACCCAACACGCATACTAATCCTGCCTCGGTGTTGGCTGCCAAAGCCCATGGAATGAAATGGCTTTCTGCTAGAGCATCTTCTGCTGAGGAATTAGCATAGGAAAGAGCAAACATTGCCTTGAGGAGGTCTTGCTTCACCCCAGACCTCCAGTCTTCATAATGGGAAGTGGCAGCTATGACCTATGGTAACAACAGTGCAGAGGATGGAGGAGTGGCTGTGGGTGTCAGTATATGAAGTCACTAATATCAGTGAGACACTTCCAGAAGTTTAGTCACCCCCCCAAAAAAAATGCTAGACAGGCTGGGTTAAGTGGAATCCAACCCACATCTATAAAGCCAGTGTTGGCAGCAAGAAAGCTTTGGAGAACCAAATGAGAGCCCTAGAATGCAACAACTGAATGACAGCACGGGGACACCCTTCAGATGTTTAAAGTTTGGAAAACTGTCATAGGATGACTCTAAAGGCAGCCTGAAATGATTCCTAGTTCAAGGCTTGGTCATCAGCCAGTCTTCTGAGCAGTGACTGGATCATGAGACTTCTGCCATCATCAGTGGGGTTGATCCATTGATAAGGCACAGCTGGAAGGATTGGGAGGAGGCGGGGTCTAGTTGCAGGAAGGTCACTGAGTGTGTGTGTGTGTGTGTGTGTGTGTGTATGTGTATGCGTACACAGGCATGAATAGAGGTCAGAGGACAACCTGTGGAACTATGTGAGTCCTAGGGATTGAACTTGGGTTATCAGGCTTGGCGACAAGTACCTTTACCTGCTAGGCTGCTTCACTGGTTGTTTGAAGAAAATAATTAACATGAATCACAACTGTTTGAATTTCAGATAGGAACCAAGGTGTACACTATGTTCTGCAGGGGTCATAACAAGTATGGTTTAAGTGTCTAGGACTTTAATTAGCAGAAAATGAAATTGTGTGTAAATCAATGCATGTTTCCTGAGGCAGGTTAGCATCTCTGAACTCTTATCCTAAGGTCAGCTGGCCTATGAGAAACTGAGGCCGATTATGAAAACGGCCCAGGCCAGCAATTAAAAGCACATTTAAGTCACATAGTAAGAAAAGGTGTTTAAATAATCTTAGTTTTTTATGTTTTCAGTTTTCTTGATACACTTCTCCAGTAAATTCTCTCATTTTGGAAAAATCTTATTTCTAAGTGAGAACATATGTCTTAAATCCTCAAGTGACTAGATTTTATTCAGATAATAATACTAACCTGATGTTCCCATTTTCCTTTGTGTTCTTAGCATATCATATAAGGGGTAGCTATTCCTAAATTTTCTAAGCTCTAAAGTTCAGACATTTCTGTTCCTAGCCATACAGACTTGAAAAAATGACTGACCCTTTTCCCACGTGACCTCATCTAAAGCCCCATATGTCTCTCTCACCCAGGACTATGGGCAGCTGCACACAATAGAAGCCCAGAGCAGGAATGACTGAAGCAAGAGAGAGGTCTATTCCTCTCCTGTGTGCATGCAGCTGAGAGGTAGGGCTATTTGGGGTGACAGTCCATGGTACATGAACTTAGGGTGCGCTATGCAAGCCTTTCATGCTGAGGTTGCTTAAAGTTCAAGAGCCTTGGACTGTGGTCAGCTCATGCCAAGGGGAAATTGAGTCCAGGCTCACTTGGCTGCTTTTCTAGGAACTGGTGGGAAGTTCTCCAAATGTGAACAGCCAACAAGAACTCAGTCCGTGGCCACAGCTGGCTGTCTGGAGGCTGAGACACGCATTAAAGTTTGTCAGGTTGATTAGGGCATTATTCATCCGAAGACAATCTGGTCACCTGAAGATTTTCAATGCGATGCTTCTTAGAAATATGATTTTTTCCAAAGTGAGAGAACCTGCTGGTGAGGCACACAAGGAAAACCAAAGACACAGGACACAGAATGGACATTGTTTAACACTCATTTTTCCTCCTTACTCAGCACAAGGAGGAAAACAACCAGAACTCTACGCCAATTTGATTAAGTCCCGTTGAGAATTCAAGGGGCTAATGCGGATCCAACACTGACGTCAGAACCTGCCACGCTGCATGTTCTCACACTGTGCCAGCTACTATCACAAGACAAGGGGCAGGGGCGACAGGCTTTTCAGCTTAGGGGAATGTGAGCATCAGAAAACCCCCTCTTAATTGTTCCTTCCTATAGCTCTCCTTAGCATGGAGGAGAATATATTCCTAGATCTATCCTTAGAGACGGGGTTGGGGGCTGAGAGGCCTAAGGTCTGCCCTCTCTATTCAAAGAGATTTCAGTCAACCTAAGAGTCAGGGTGGAGCTTTGGGGATCAACATACATTACAATAGTGGGAGGGACCGGCCTCAGGGGCTGAGTGAACTGGAAACAGGCACGGGCTTTCTAAGGGGTGGGTACTTGAGACAGGCAGAACTTCTGACTTTAGAATAGTTCGGCTTATTTTAATGTGACATCTTTTTATTCACTCCGAACACTGTCTTATGGCCACAGGCGAGCAATCAGTCTGCTGAGACCACATGAGGTGGAAAATAATGAGATATGGGATGGGTTGGAAAAGCAATCAGCTGCAGCTGGAGGCGTGATTGTAAAATGTTACAAGATCCACGTTCCTCGGGGAAAGACGTCAAGGGCGGAGCTTCCTAAGGCCGAGCCGGAAGTGGTCCTCAGCGTGCTGCCCCCTCTCAGCTGGACAGGGAGCCCAAGGGAGGGAAGAGACTCACTGTTGTGACTCCAGAGTTTTTGTTTGCATGGTGTCTGCTAAAGCGAGCTGGAGGGATGGAAAGATTATTAGTTTCCAATGTTTAAAAACTATACTAGAAACCTGGCAGTGGTGGCGCACGCCTTTAATCCCAGCACTCAGGAGGAGGAGGCAGGTGGATCTCTGTGAGTTTGAGGCCAGCTTGGTCTACAGAGCAAGTCTAGGACAGCCCAGGACAACAGAGAGAAACCCTGTCTCAAAAAACAAAACAACAAAAAAACTATACTAGAAATAACAACACCCATTTAAAAATGACACCGAGCTGAAATGTGTGGGCCCATGCCTGTAAGCCCAGCACTGAGAAGTGGAGGCAGGAGGATTAGGAGTTCAAGGCTATCCTCATCTACTGAGAGAGTTGGAGGTTAACCTGGGTTATGTGAGACCCTGACTCAAAACCAACAAAGTTGCATTGTGCTGAGGCTGGCACACAGGAAAGGCCTGGTCTGAGGTATTTTTGTTTCGTTTTTCTGCTACTGAATACCCACTCACTCCATGAAATCCACTAGCATGAAAGGAGATTATTTTCCTCACCTCTACTTTGACTGGGGACAAATCCCTTTAAGTGACATTTCCTCAAAGTGGGGCTGGGAAATGTCTGCCCGTCAATAATCAACCCTGAACGACCACTGGGCTCTGTAATCAAAGCCATGGCTTTCCTCATTATTCTGCAGCAAAAGAGTCCTTCGGGGCTATATTAGGTCTTCAGAGCAAATTGCTTATAGAAAATGGGGAGGAAATTATGAGCTATTTATCCTAAGAATTTATGAGCAGGATAAATTTAGAATGTTATAGAGATGTCAATATACCATTAAGGAAACTTTAATGTGGGCTTCAAGACATCTTGGCCAAAATGAACAGATAACAATTTATAAATTAAGGCGCTCTCTGGCTGCTTGAGAGCAAAGAGAGGCTGGGTTTTGAAGGAGGCAACAATATTTAGCCTAAAAATACAGATGCTTATAGCCAAGGTTAGTAGTTTCTTGTAACAAATTAACTGCAGAAGAATGAGATGTTAACAGTCAACTGGCTTCATAGCAGTTCTGGATAGTTTTAGTTATTGATAAACTCTTTGATTCTTAATGTAAACATTCCTTTAAAAAGAAAAATCTTTCCCGGGAATCCTATATGATTCTGGGTTGCTGTGAACCTCATGCTAATTTTCCAGGTCACAGGATCAATTGTTCATTCAAATGCCTGCATAAATCCTCCTTCCTGGCGGTCTGCAGATGCAGCCTCTGGGTATCTTCAGACATAGGAGAGGACAAACATCATTTGGGTACATTGAACTTGATATGGTATGACAAATACCATATGACAAATGCTGGTCATAGTAAAAGCAGAAACTGGGCATGTGCTTCCGGAAAAAAACAGTCTCCATCAGCAAGAGTGAGATTGAGATAAAAACAATCAGACCCACTGGAGCTGGATTCTGTCAGTAACAACACCACACATGCACTATGGAAGGAATTGTTACTCCCGTCAGGATCCATGGGAGGAAACTCACCTCTTCTGTAAACGACAGTATTTAGATTTGTAGGCAAGTAGTCTGGTTCTAGGATTCATGCTAAGATAAAACTGTTTCATTTTACAAAAGGCTGTAAATATGACAAGTGGTATTTCAAAGTGGAAGAGGTCATTTTGAAAAAGGTGTTATTTTTAGAGAAAGACAAAACAAGTGAAATTTGATTTGCTGAACAGATTCAACTGCAGATTAGACAGAGCTAAAAGTAAATCGGCTGAGTGGAAAGGAACCATGAGGAAGTTAGGCAGAGGGCAGCCCAGGGAGAATGCGGGAACAAGAAAAGAATGTGGAGGAGAGGGACTTTATTCAGCACATTTTTTAAGGCGTTCATGAGGAGATGATAGCGCGTAAGGAGGGGAAGGTGACTAGAAAGCACAGAACTGAGAAGGTACTAAAGCCACAGAAGTCCCAGCAGGATAATGAAATGAAATCCCACACATTACACCAAAGCCTCAGAATGCTGACAGAGAGAGGCTCTTAAAAGGAAGTCACTTACAGACTGCTGAGTACACAATCACTGAGCAATGTCTCCAGTCACAAATATTGCATTTTCTAGATTACTAAAAGGATGGAAATCGGAGAAGGATGGAAAGAGAAAAACCTCAATCCACGTGAAAATAAAAGGCCAGGGAAAAAGTAATAAAAACAGCCAGTGGATAGATGATGGAACATTCTGAACATACAGTAGATGGATAGACTGATCACTGAGGTTGAAAGACACTTTGACAACTTAAAAAACGTAACAGAACTTAAAGGAATGCAGCTATTTGTAAGGATAATAGAGACAGGTTAAAGAAAGAATGGAAAACAGACCAAGGATGGAAATTACACAAACCAGAACAAGGCTAATTTCACTAAACAAATGTAAGATCAAGTCAAAATAAATTTGAACCCAGTAGAAAAAGATCAGAGTTTACTCATGCAATCTCAAGTGTCCTTAGCTAGACAGGAAGGCACGGCAATTTAAAACTTATAAAGAGAAATCAATAAAAAACACCAGCAAGAAGTGCCATGTTCTGCATGGCTCCAGGAATTGATTTAATAGGTGTCATTAGTATATACAGCTGAACAGAGGCAGGTTTAGCTAATCAGCAGGAGCAGTCTCTGCAGGGAAGCCGTCTTCAGGCTGTAAACATCTTGGGGAGGGGGCAGGGCAGCTACAATGGACATTCTCTGCACACACTGTTAACATTCACAATAAGACCTGGGGAAGGCTTTGCCATCCTGACAGGGATGAGGCACTTAGGATCCCTGACATGGCTGTACCCAGTGTCATCAACACACTGTCCCAAAGGACTTCACTGCCTCCTCCAGAAAAGGAAAGAACTGGAGATGGTAACCATCATGACAGTGGCCATGCAGGCTACATAGTCTACCATAATGAATTTAGGAAAATATTGCAAAATGATACACTATAACAAATGCACATTTTTGGACATTTAAAAACATTTCTAAACCCATCTGTCCAAAAAAAAAATCATAATGAGACTATAAAAACACTTGGAATTAAAATTTGGTTGACACAGCTTAAAAACATAAGGAAATTATAAACTTTATTGGATTTGAAAAGACTAAAAATATAATGAACTCAAACATCCAACTTGAGAAAATAAGAACAAAAACCATTCCTCCCATAGAAGGGAACAGGTTAAAAGTAATGTACTGAATTAGGAAACTCACAGGCTAGTCTACAGCAGCTGTGGTGGCCTGGCTTATAAGAAATGGGAAGAAAACCTTCCCCATCAAGATTTATAAAGTATGTACTATGAGCAGGGACTGGAGGAGAGCACAGAGAAGACACTGAGCCCCAGACAGTCCTGCAAATGACAGAAGACAGAACAGGATACGGCAGGTCAGTGGGAAAATGGCATATTCAGTCCTGGAAACTGGCATCCCAGGACAAAAATCATTAGTCCTCATCACGTGCTCTTCAAAATCATACAGCTTACATCAAAATCCTTTGCAAATGTTATCATAGGCCAGCAAAATGGCTCAGCAAGTAAAGGTGCTTGCTGCTACCAAGCCTGATGACCCCAGTTCAGTTCTCTGCACCCGAAGCGGGAGAACCAACTCCTGGAAGCTGTCCTCTGACCTCTATGCCTGTACCATGGCACATTTGTACCCACGCTCGCACGATAATAAAGAAATGAAACCTTAAAAAATATTTAAAGAGAAAAACCTTGTGTTACCCAATGCTATGGTTTGGGTATGTTGAGAATGCTGTCCATGTGTCCAGGCCTTGGAGGTGTGGTCCTTGGTGTAGCATTGCTGTGGTAGTGATATTTTCAAAAAGGGTCTCTCCCCACTGCGCCATCTCACCCACCAGAGGTGTCTAGTAGAAAGTTAACTAGGTCAAGGGGCATCACCCTCAGAAGATAATAAGGATGGTCTTAAGGAGTGACTTCATCAAGCTGTTTGCTGTGAAGTGAGGTCAGCCCTCATGTTTGGCCCCTTCTGCATATGGCCAGTGTCCTCCCTATCCCTCTCTGGCATGATGGAACACAGCGTGTGGAGCGAGCCTTCCCCGTATGCTGCAAACCTGTTCTTAGTCCTCCAGAATTACGAGTTAAATAGACATCTTTATAAAGTATTCAGCCTCAGGCATTTTCCTGTGGCAATACAAATCAAACCAATAGACAATAAATTATATGGTGATTCTACTTGAAAAAAAAATGTTGGCTGGGCATGATGGCACATGCCTTTAATCCTAGCACTTGAGAAGCAGATCTCTGAATGTGAGACTAGCCTGGTCTATATAGGGAATCCAGGCTAGCCAAGGCTAAAAACTTTTGTGTATATGCGCATATTCAGATCTTCAATCATTCTACATTAGTAATTGCACTAAATGTAACCAGGTTGTATGTTCCATCTACAGACTACACTTGAAAAACCTATATGCCAGTCTAAGATATAAGCACCAACATACAAACCTAAAAAGACTGAGAGCAAAGGGTGAAAAAGATCTATTACACCAATGCAGCTATATGGATGTAATGGAAATAACTGAAAGCAAAGAGCTTTGGTAGAGATCAGGACTTTCTACATGGATGAAAAGCTTAATCCACCACAACAGACACACCAGCTCTTGTGTTTACTTAGTAATCAAGTCTCAGAACATGAAGTTGATAGACACAGATCCACAGTCGTAAACTCTTATCACCTCCTAGCCAGGTTCTGAATAATCAGGTAGGAAGCAGATCCAAAAAGAAAGTAATAAGCCAGACATGGTGGCGCATGCCTTAAATCCCAGCAGTGAGGCAGAGGCAGGTTCAAGTCCAGACTGGTCTAGAGTGAGTTCCAGGACAGCCAGGGATACACAAGTTAAACTCTGTCTCAAAAAACCAAAAGAAAGTAATAAACTTGACCTAATTTCTCCAATAAAAGCCCAGTAATGACACAAATATTCTTCCCAAGTAGCAAAGGAACTTTTTTTCTTTTTTTAAAACAGGGCTAGTGGGATGGCTCAGAGGGTAGAGATTCTTGCACACAGATCTGATACCCCGAGTTCAACCCTGGATCCTAAGGGGAGGCAAGAGTGAGTCCCGAGAGTTGTCCTTTGACCTCCAGGAGTGCCAATGGCATGTGGGCCATGGCTTGTGCATGTCTGTGTGAGTGTGCGTGCGCACACACATATACCCACGTAATAAATTGTAAAGCAATGTATGAATTCAAAATTTATGTCTAATTTTTGAATGGTTCAAAGCTGAGCTCTGTTTAGTGACCATGCAGATGGTTGACAGTAATCAGTAAACAAAGCCTTCAGTTGTTTGGAAATAAAGCTGATCCACATGGAAATAACATACAGGTTTGGGAAAAACAGCTCAGGATGGAAATCAAAAAACATTTATGATTTTCTTTATTATATTTTGATGTGTGTACAAGTGTACACACGTGGGGATCTTTTCTCTCCTTCCACCATGCAGGTTTCAGGGATGGAACTCAGGTTGTTGGGCTTGGGGCCAGACACCCCCATCCACTGACTCATCTTCCTGGCCAATACGTTTAAGTTAATAATAAAAATAAGAATCCAAAGGTCTAAAATGCATATATTAGAAAATGAAAGAATGAAATCCTGGAAAAATCAACAATCTAAGCAATTACATTAGGGACTTTAAAAATACACAACCAACTAAATCCAAAACCACAATTAGTTCAAGGGCAGATTGAAATACAATCATTTGAGCCTTGAACCAGACTATCAAAATGCCTAAAAGATTGTTTTGACAGTTTAAATAATATGCTGACTTTTACTTTTGCTATGTAAACTACACAAAAAGTATGTTTTCTCTAGACCGTTACTGACAGCACATTCTGTTTAAGGGAAATCACATCCAGCCTGGCACAGAGGCAGACACCTACAGTCTCAGCACTGGGAAGGCAGAGGCAGGGGGATCTCTGTGTATTCCAGGCCAGCCTGGTTTACACAGCAAGTTCTAGGACAGCCAGGGCTGCAGAGAGAGACCATGTCTAAAACAAGAAAGAAAATCCATTACCAATGGCAGTTACTCATGGCATCGGCTCCACTGTGCCCTCTGTGGCCACATACCTACCAGAACAGTGTCTGATGACTACATTTCTGGAATGTAGTTGTGTCAAAGCATTTGCACACTGATTATGCAAATTCCTTTCCTATAATGAGGGAATGTAGCCCCTGTGTTATGTTGAATATAAAGTTATAGAGATATAGAATTTTCTTTTATGATACGGGAGAATTTTAAAACTTTTTTTCCATAAAAGTGTTTTAGGTGTGACAACATTGAGAATCTGTGGCTCCAGTGGCTTCCAGGGTCATCAAATCTTAACGTTTAGATTTTATGGAAGCATTATTTATAACATGCCACACTGGAAAGCACTGTTGTCACTTTATATGAGGAGCTAACTCAGAAGTTACACAGTCTAACACACTATGTCTCTGGGAAGTAGATGTGGAAGAACTCTTAAAGCCTTTGCTTAGCCCCCCACAACAGCCTTCACTTAGTGCTCCTCAAGAAAAGGCGAGTGACATGCCTGGCTGTAGCTAGAGTTCCTAGGGACTACCTATGCACAGTGAGGCCGCCGTTAGTGTTCCTAAGAAGTCATTCCCAGTCACAGCCAGGAGGAGTTTTGGACGGACTGTGCAAACACAGAGGCTAATTTCTTAGTGACAGGGCCAGACAGTATATACACGGGCAACATTTTAAAACAGAGAGAGCTCCCAACAGTGCCAAGTTCACCAAAACAATTTTTATTTCCAGTGTTTAATTGGGTATGCACACAGGCATGACACAGGTTTGGATTTAAGTCCTCATGCAGAATTATATTCTTCTCAGTAAGAAGCCAGTTCCATCCAGGATCCACTATCTACACACCTATGTTACAACATTTATATCAAATCTGGTATCTGAAGAAAAGATACACATAGAATATGTTCATTTAAGTTATTACGTATTTTACAGAAAGATTAAAAATTCAAGTCACACAAAACTCAAAAACTGTATTAAAAGTTTGAATATAAAACTCAGATCCACCTGGAATGACTAAAGAATGGAAGTTCTGTATCCACCTGTGTTAAAACTGGTAAATGTAATGAAATTTGTTACTGATAAACGCATTCATTTATTCAATGTAAGTTATCTAATTTCAACAATATGGCACCCTAAAAATCAAATGTACTTTTATCATGAGGCACTTTTGTTAGTGAGGAACCAAAAGAACAACTCTGCTGCATGAGCCAGCGGTTTACTTCAGTAATCTGGGGAATATACTACGTAGTAAGTTGCAACAAACACTTGGCTTATTTGTGTACAACTATCTGGTATACTTTTAAATATATATGTGTGTTCTTCTGGCTGTAGTAATGCACTGTAAAGCTATTTCACAGTGCAAAATGGTGAATCCAGCCCAAACCAAGGCTGCATAATAACAATTCTGGTACAAGAAAAATATTTACAGAGTTACTGGACTGTGTAACAGTAGCTTTTCCTTGTTAGAGTGGATATACCCAGCTTAAAGACAGGGAGGAGACTCTGCTTTAGTGCCAGGACTTGCAGACAGTTTGTGAGGGTGGGTGTTGGCTGCAGAACCAGCATTTTGGCTCATGTTCTGGAAGCTTTCTCCGTTTATTTGGTCAGGTGACTGTGGTGGTGTGGAGAGAGAGGGCCCGCTGGTTGAAGCCAGGGTGCCGGCTGCACCCCTGCCTTCGGGCTGCTGAGAGAGGGGTGCGTGGGTGCTGGCAGGTGTTCCCAGCACACTGGGGCTGTCGGCCTGTGACTCATGACCTTCGCCTCGGCTCAGGTCGGAGGCGCTGGTGCGGATGCGCTCCCTGGCCAGCCAGTCTGAGATGGAGAGGTCCTGGGCCAAGCCCTTGGGTTTTAACCGATTCACAGCTGAAAGTTCGGACTCTTTGTCTGCATTCTGCTCGTGCGCTTTCCAGAAACTCAGGACGCTCATTTCAGTAGCATCTCTGTGGCCTCCAAGCGTGTGTCTGCGTTTGATGTTTTTTCTTTTCGTGGTCTCGGCAGTAGGTTTTTGACTCCCAACTCCGAACATGTCGTCGGCGGGTGCCCTAGGTCTCAGTTTTAAGCGATCGGCTATTTTTGTTTTCCAAGTGGCCTCCTGCTTTTCGGATTCACTTCTGCTGGGTGTCAGGAGGCTCCCTGTCGACTTGCCCTTCTTCATGACGTCAAACACTTTGGCCAGGGCAGGAGTTTCTTTCTCGGTCCTGGTGTCTCCGGGGCTCCCACTGTCTGACTTGAAGCGAGCAGACTTCTTCCTAGACAGCGTGTCACATTCGATCAGCCTGTGGGAACTGAACTGCTGCCTACGGCTGTCTAAACTCGGTGTGAGGCTTCCCTCAGTGCAGCTGGCTTCACTGCCTTCCGAGTTCCTGCGGCTCACCCTGGCAACCTCCTGTAGCTTCCCTCGGAAGAGCCGGTCTGAAGTCAGGGCGGTAGGGAACACCGGGAACTCGCTCTCACTGTCCGTCTCCACCGGCCTCCCTTCACTCACTAGCTCGCTCCTCTCGTCATCAGCCTCATCCCCCTTGCTCTCTGCCACTGACTGCACCTCGGGGCTCAGGCGGCTGGAGTCCAGGCTGGTCAAGTAGGTAGCTGATGATGTGGTAGAATAATCCGAAGTGATGGTGCCGGCATTGGTCAAAAACTCACTGTGCTTGGTTTCTGGACTGGTTGATTTTTTGGTGGAGGACCTCGCCAGTGAAGCCTGGGAAGACATGCTAAGCAGAGTCCCCGAGTCAGACCCTGTTTCTTCGCAGTGGGGCTTCTGTGTCAGAAGTGATCTGGGGCTCTCCTTCAGCATGGCCAGGCGACAGCTGAGAGTTGGTGACTTGTTGCGTTTGGAGCTGTGCGGTGGGGAGGGTTCTTCGGATGGCGGCGTCTTCTTCTCCTCCTTCGCTGCACCTGTGTCTTTCCTGGCATTACTGTCTTTGGCAAGGGCAGTCCTCTGCTTTCTGCCTGATGTCTCACCTTCTCTTTTGGACTCCTCTTTAATTTCATTGTGACTCTGTTCCACATTCTCCTTCTTAAAAAACACACTGTCCAGCTCATCCTCAGAGCTGCTGGGCTGGGCTTTCTCTTTGGGCTTTTTCCTCTTACGACTAGCAGCTGCGAAGATGGAGGACACAAGCAGTTCCCTGCTATACTGATCCTTCCCCGATCCCCAAGAGCCCTAGGAAACAAGCAGAAAAATGAGGCTATGAACACCATCCAGGGCCTTGTCAGGGCTGGCTTGTCCCCAGATATTTCTTAAAGAATTAAAGTCTACCAAAGCTCCAGATGCATCCACAACATAGTCTGTTTCTTTTTTAATACTCCCTTTTGAACTTGTATCAGTGTTAGTTTTTTATTTAATCACGAGTCCCATTTCTTGCCACATCATAACAGATACATCTCTCCTTCAGGGAAAGACTTCACGCTTAGGGATCCTGAGGTTTCCCAATTATTATTACTTTCCCCATTGGTGTTCCCTACATCCATAATGCTCAAATATCCCCACTTCCTTTATCTAGTCTACAAGTGGAAAAGTTAAGCAGTATTCTGCCAGGTGTGATGGTGCACACCTGTAATCACACCACTCAGGAGGCTGCCAGGAAGAGGACAAGTTCCAAGGCTACCCCAACTACACAGTGGGATCCTATCTCAAACATCCAAAGAGGAAAATAGGTAAACACCATTCTGACAGTTTAATGTTCAGACATGATTAAGCTTGCATGGCTGAATTCAATTTTCTAATTGTGGACAGTATATGGTACAGGAACTGTACCTGAGGCACTCATTCAGCTAAGGGGAGTCTGGCTGCCATTAGCTCACCAAGACTGGCTCTTCAGGGATTTGCCTTGGGGAAATCAGGTTAGTATAAGGCTTCATTCATCTCATGTAACAGCAAAGTAGAAAATTTCATGACATAAGGTTACTCAAGAAGTTGTAAATCCTTGCCACAAAATGCTCCAATACAGTTATTTTAAGAGTCACTTGCTATGTATTGGGAATTCTTGATGACAACTATTTAGTTTGTTCAGAATGTCTGCCTGCTAAGTAAGTGGCTGGTGGGCAGGTGAATAAGCCCTTGTTTTTAGAACACGATCTTCAGTCAAGAGAGTCTACTGAAGGCATGTGGAGTAATGGATCAGAGTATCTCTCTATTACAAAAAAAAAAAAAAAAAAAAAAAAAAAAAATCAAATAAGCTAGACTGCTCTCCTAAGTTCTTTTGAAAGGCTGTTGTTCTATTAAAAAGGACAAATCACAGGTCAGTAGGCTTGCGCTTTTATACGTTACGAAGGATTTCTCAACCCAGGGCATTCCTATGGGATGCTCTCGTTTCCTCCACGTTTTCCTTAATACTGGTGAGTCATGGCTGAAACTGGGCTGAGCGGGGAAACTGGTCTCCTGTCCCCAGCTTGCTCTGCAGGGCACAGAGAAGGGCTGAGTTCATTTTCACACCTCAGTTTTACTGTTCGTAAAGAAGCACCTGGATCATATCATCTTTAAAAATTCTCTAATTCTGTGTGTTGGGGAAAATGACTCTGCTTTTCTACAATTTAGAAACAGTGAAAATTCAAATATCTGTTACAGGCATCGTACAAAACAACGGAAGATGGACACACAGGGAAAGGGGATGTACACCTAGTGAGAGGGAAAAGGAATTTCAAGCACGTCTTTGTAATTTAAAGCTTATTGTTTATAGTTGGGTACAGTGATGCACTTGGGACACTGAGGCTGGAAGATAATGTGTCCCAGGCTAGCTTGGACTACATTGTGAAACCCTGTTTCAAACAAAATTCTGGCAAAAGAGGTTTGGGAAGTGTTCTAGATCTAGAAAGACTAGGGAGGCAGGACAGTTGAGTGTAAGCAAAGATTTCTGGTTATTCCTGAACAGGGGGTTAATAGATTACTCAGGTAATTGGGAAAATTTGCATAAAAACTACATTTTATAATAATGTATCATGCTCGTGTTAGTGCCTGACTATGATGATTAGGCTGGGGTTATGTAGAAGAATGTTCTTGCTCATGGGAGACAGGGACGGCACTATTTAGGGTGGTGTCATCTGTACTATAATTAGCTAAGTCTATATGTGTGTGTGATGCAAGTGAGTACACACACACACACACACACACACACACACTTACCAGCCAATGAATTTAAGGTGAAAGGCTTGTAAATATATGTTTAAACAAACAAAACTCCCAGTGGATGTGCTAATCAGCTTTAATTGTGAACTTGGCAGAGTGTAGAGTCACCTGAAAAGGTAGTCTCATTTGAGGGGTTGCTCAGATCAAACTGTACTATGGGCAAGTATGTGTGGGAATGGTTTTGATTGCTGAGTTTCTATGGTTTGGACACTGTGGGCAGCACCGTATTTAGGCAGATGGTTCTGCTGTATAAGTAAGCTAGCTAAAAGCATAAACGCTTGAGTAAGCTAGCAGTGTTCTTCTGTGGTCTCTGCTTCATGTTCCTGCCTTGGGTTCCTGCCCTGGCTTCCCTCAATGATGGATTGTGACCTGAGAGTAGGGGGTGAGATATGCTCTTTTCTCCTCTAAGTTGCTTTAGGTCATGGTATTTGTCATAGCAACAGAAAGGAAACTGTAGCAGTTGGTGAGAAGTGACTTGGTGGATAAAATCACCAGCCAACCTGAGTTCAATCCTTGGCCTCACGAAGTGGAGAGAACGATCTAGTACATTGTCCTCTTACCTCTCTCTGTGCAGTATAGCATGCACGCATGCCTGAAAACTAATACGCTAGCACCTTTCCGTGCATGGAAATCCTTTTGAAAATGACTTTTATCCCTCATTCCTCACAGACTCACAGAGCCACTCCATAACTGTGTCTTTTTTTTCTTTTAAATGACCCATTGAGTCCAATTTGTGCTGGAAGGCTGTGTGTGTGTGTGTGTGTGTGTGTGTGTGTGTGTGTGTGTGTGTGTCTTTTGAGACAGTCTCACTGTAACAGCTACGCCCAGGCTAGAATGGGTTATCCTCCTGTCTCAGGCCTGTGCCATTATCCCGGCTTCTGCAGAGTCCTTATTCCATTCTCCCTGCTTTTATGTTAGTCCATTTTTGACAATGTAAACAAGCTTAATGATAAAAGCTCTCACTCAGAGACACCAGGGAGTGTTTCCAGACTGCTTAAAGCAACTTACCTTAGATTTTGTTGAGTCACTAGTAGCTGAATCTGTGGGAAGTAAATAAAATGTGGTTAGTGGGAGCCAAGCTTCACCGCTTCCAACAAACAATGCAAAACTTATGAAGAGGACAGGCACAGAACAAAATGTGAAAGCAAAACTCAAAACAATAGAACACAGTGGATAGTCAGAGCTCACAAAGATGCAAGCTGCACCACAGAAAGCCACCGCCATGAAAGGATGCTGTGAATTGTAGGCAGAACCAGCTCAATGATAGGAATGGCAAAGGAGCCCTGTGCTAAACAGAAACAGAAATACTAGTGTTTATTTTTCTAAAGAGTAAATCTAGCAATAAAGAAGCTTGAAGACCTTTAAAAATGATGTGCCGCATCTTGTATCTGAAGCTGATACACAATGCAGGACTTTCCAGACTGCCGGCTGCCCTAGCTACAAATCGAAACACTCACACTGGTGTATGTGTTGATTTTTGTCAGACCGTCAGATTGGAATTTGTATAAGATATCCCAGATGGGAGTGGATGGGATGGAGGCATTAGGGTGACCTTGCTTCCAGGTCACTTTTGGTTTTGTTAGAGGATGCTCATTTTTGTGCTCGACCCCAGTTTCACATCCGTGCAGTCAGGGATCCTTTTGGTTAGTTTGGTTAAATTGCTACCAGGTTTGTAAGTATCTATTAACAAATGCTATTATGGAAATGGAAAAATGGAGACCATAATTTTGCTGTCTGGCAAAAACTCAGATTATACAATTATAAAGAGGGTAGGAAGGGGCCAGCGTAATGAAGAATAAATATCAATTTTAGAATTTTATCTTTGAACTTTTGGGAAAATTATTTTCAGAATGAATGAGCTGGGCCCCGTGCCACGCCCCTTTCAACACATGGCTAAATGCTTTATGACTTTAAGAACCGGTGGACCATACCATGCTATTTCTCCTCAGGGTCCGCTTCAGAAATAACAAGAGACAGCAGAAAAACTTTTAAGAGAGTAGTAGTGATCTGTTTACAATATTCTTAAGAGAGACATTACACCACAGATCAGCTCTGTTTGCATTTACAAGAACCGGGGGTTTCTGCAGACAAGGCAGCTACAGTGTGGACAGCAATCCTCCTTCTTCCTACAGTTCCAGCTGTCCATCAGGGACATCACAGAATCCACTAGTGACATTACCGTGTGATAGACTCCTCCCACTTCGCCTGTGCAACATCATATAGATTTGCCTGTGTCAGTAAGTGCTGAAAAAACCCTTTAGAGCTAAAACAAGAGCTAGAGACAAGGGGAGAAGAGCATCATGTAAAACAGCATGCCAGATTAGCGCAACAGTTTGGCAGGAGACGGCTTCATCAAGAGCCTATTAAATACTGATACTTCACCGAGCATTAGGGTGGCGAGAGGAGAGAGAAGAAAATCAAGGTCAAGGAGAGGGACTTTGACTGCGACGTCTCTAATGACAGAGGACACACTGGACCGAGAAGGGCAGCTCAGAATGTCTAGCACGCTGCCCTCACAGAACTGGCCCCAAGCAAGAACTATGCATTCAGTCTAACCACACTTTCTGCCATCACAGCAACCACATATTCAGCAGCATTTATCTGTTTTACCTTGTGATGACTATTACATGGAAACTGTGAATTCAAAACAAAACAAAACAAAACAGTGGTGTGCATGCTCCTTGTTCCCATCTTTCCATTCTGACAAACATCACAACTCCATGCACTGTCAATGGCAATATAATCACTGGAAGGGAAGTGAGGTCAATCAGAAAAGGCAGGTCGCAGCTTTTATTAGTAGAAAGGAAAAAGAGGAAGGAAAAGAAAAAAAACTCAATAGTGGATTGTTACTTATGGCTGATTTGCTGGTTCATGTTATAAGAATGTCAAAAAACCTAGAGGTCAGTACTACCCATACAAGAGTTACCTGATACATCTCCAGGGAGCACGCCTGTCCTTCCAATGTTGGTGAGTAAATGATCTATGTTTGGTACTGGCTGGGAGTCTACTGTGTTCTCCTCCTGCACTGTTGTCTATGGTTAACAAACAAAGAGCTCTTCATCATCTCTTCAAAGACAACTTTCAAACAACATTTAGTAAGAGATACATTAGTCTATGGAGCACAAGCTTAACTTTGCATTGATTTGATTGGACGTCACTAATGGTAAAGTAGGCGCGACAGTTAAATTCTTATCAAATCAGCCACTAAGGCACTAGAGACCTGCTTCCGGGGTGCGAAGCTGACAATAATACACAAAGCAGAAGATCAAACTGCCGTGGCATCAAGAAGGAGCCTGTGTCCCATATGAGAACAGCTGAGCACGCGCGCTGACAATACTTACGAGAGGTTCTTCAGCACCCTCTTCTGTGAAAAACCAGTCATGCTAAAATAAAAAGGCGAGAATAATTAAAGAATCCTCTAAGTGGATCTCTATCTTGGGGAATGGCACAGAAATAAGGGAAATGTTGTAGAGGGAAAAAGTAGAAGCAACTCCTGTCCTACCAGTTGTCAGCCGGGAGGAGAGAACTTTCAGGAGGAGATGCAGTGTGAACTTACATGCTGGATGAGAGTCTCTACGATTCTGTACTGGTCTGGCATGTGCGTGACCATGTGGGTCATGTTGTCTTCGGATGTTCTCACTAGAGTTGGACCAAAAACGATTGCTAGGTTTCTTGGTTCCATCTGAAGGAAAGGAAGAAAGTGGAAAATTAGATTAAACCTCCATGGCAGGTCTGGCATTTTGTTGCTGAAATTTATTTCTGGAAAGTTCTTTTTGATGAAAAAATACAAAAAATGGATGAAGAAAAGTAAATTCTTCTTAGGGCTTTCATGAGCAAATCCTCGAATGATAATAGACAATGGCTAATTGGTATTTCTGTTTTCTCAAGAAGCCTTAAATTAGTTTTAAACCAAATCAATTATTTCTAGTTAACAAAGATGGATTGGATGGGAAAAGAAAAAAGTGAAATTAAAGAGTAAGGAACTCTGTCTCTTGGGAATTGGAAGGGGCAAAGGACTTGGAAATACATGCAAGGTTCCAGATTCTTCTGTGTCATACATCAAAATCATTAACAGAGGAAAACAAGTCTGGAAATATCTTTTTTGATGAACTCTCACCTCATCCAAATCTCCTGAAGTCCTGGGCTTAGGCTGGCTGGCTGCCTTCTTAGCATGACATTCGGTCTGCACACTACTGACATACTATTCTGAATTTGTTGAATTATGACTGTCACAGGCATGGATCCTGATGTTTTTTATATTATGCTGAGCTTAAGGTTTGACTAAAGTTGCTAAATAACTTTAACCAACCTTAGAACTCACTGGGATAAATGAATCATTCAGGATCCCACATCACTAGATCACCTGGGAGGCACTGACATGTGCATGTAGTTTACCTGACAAGGAGTCTACAGCTGATCTCCTCTACTGAAGCAAATGCCACCCATCCTGTAACAGGTGTTATATGTGCGATCATACCACTTGGAAGAAAAATAAATTCTCTTTGAATTTAGGATTTTCCTAGAATACTAGACTATACAAATATTACCTTCGGGAAAGGATGTGGGCTCTGGCATGTTTGTGTCGCCTTCTGGAATATTCAGTTATTTTATCTAACCCCTGTGCCGGGAAGAGTGGCCCAAAGGCAAAAATCTACCACATCAAATGCTTCATGTCAGGCATTCAGTAGATTCTTGTCTATGGCTTCATTTAAGTCTTCAGACTAATGACATACTTTAACATGTATGTACAGAGACGGGTTTGTCCTATGTGAATAGCTTTTAGCTAGCTCCTATATATAAGATGACACTTAGCCTAAAGTTGTTTGG